>SJVG01001085.1:0-11438 GCA_034774675.1 Scedosporium minutisporum
CACGTCTGCCTTCTCCCTGCGACTGCGTAGGCATACGTGTGCACGTCTGCTCACGTCTGTCTGCTGACGCTCTGACAGAGTGCGTCTGCCGGCGTGAAACGCGAGACTAATCAGTACGGGTCCGTTTCAGTGTGGGGTGCTGTCGATATTTAGTCGCGTTGTATCTTCTTTCTTTTTTTTTTTTTTTTTTTTTTTTGCGCAAAAAGAAGGGGAAAAATGGGCATATTTCTCACAACGATCTTAAGGCGGCCTCATCCGCTTCGACGGCACCGCCACCTCCGAGCTCATCAAGGACCTCACAATCCCCAACTCAGTCGGCTGGTCTCCCGACAACAAGACCCTATACTTCACGCACTCCACCTCGGCCGAGGTCCTAGCTTTCGACTACGACCTCGAAACGGGCGGCATTTCCAACCAGCGGGTCTTCTACAAGCACGAGGGCTCCGGTGGACCCGACGGCTTCCGCGTCGACGTCAACGGCTTCATCTGGCACGCCGTGTACGGAGAAGGGAGAGTTCTCAAGATTAACCCCGAGGGAAAGCTCGTGGGGGAGGTTAAGTTGCCGACGAGGAACATTACCTGCACGCAATTTGTGGGGACGGAGTTGTTTATTACTACGGCGAATGATGACGAGGCGGAGGGCGGGGAGAGGAGCAAGGCGTTGGGCGGTGCGGTCTTTAGGGTTGATGTTGGGGTTGAGGGGCTGCCTTTGTTCCCTTATAAGTTGCAGGCTTGAAGGGTGAGTTGGGGGGATGAAGATGAGACTTGTAGAGGGTAGATATAGTTCTGAGATGGGACCCGGCCGATGTAAGTCGGGAAACTCTTTGGTTTCGTAGGAATGAAGTAAATCAATGTCTAAATGAGCTCTTGTGAGTACGATATATGACGCTTCGGACTTCTCGTTGGCACAATGATCAAGGGTTTTCTATTCATCAAGTCCTTGTCTCAAGACACTATCACTTTTTCTATTCCCAAAAACAACACGATGCCCGTTCCACGCCCCGATTATCTCGACAAAAGTGATGGTTAACAGACAGAAAGCTCTCTGACTTATCTCTAGCCCCTATATCACTTTATCGGACGTAACGCATAACTCCTCACAGGAAGTAGAACCTTTGGAAAGCCAGTCTGCAGCTCCGTCCTAACAACAACCAAGCCTGCCCTCTCGAAGATATTCCTAAATTTCGAATCCTCTCTGATGATGATGGTCACTTTGTAAGCCGGGAAGAAAATCCACCGAAGGAACAATCGTCCCCTCCATGGGCAAAGAGCGGGGGGAACAAATAAAATAGCAAACTCACCTCGTAACACTACTATCCTCATCATCAAAAACATCACCCCCCATCGTACTCATATTCTCCTTCACGACAATAAACCCCTCCTCCGGCTCCAAAACCTCCTTACACCTCAGCAGATACTCCACCAGCTGATCGTCCGTCAAGTGGCCCAAACACCACTGGTTCCAGATGACGTCGTACACGACCTTGTCCTCTCCGTCCTTGGGCTGCGGCGGCCTCCATTCTTCGAGGCCGACGTTTTGCACGAGGCCCACGCCGGGCTTGGAGGCGAGTTGGGCGGTGAATTTGGGGATTGGTTCGACTACGTCGACGGTTTCGGCGATGGAGGTGAGGAGGCCTTCGGTTATGCGGCCGATGCTTGGTAGAAAAAGAGGTTTCAATACTTACGATTCTTCCTTGGGAAAAGAAACGATATGACAGAAAAGGTGATTATCACCAAAGGGGAAGGAATATCTAGGGAAAAAAGAAAAAAAGGACGAGGGAAGAAATGCCTACCCAGCTCCACCCTCCATAACCTTCTTCACCTTCCTCAGAGGCTCCTTCGCCCCGACTCCATTCTTCGCCAGAAACGCCCGGGACCCGATCAGATCCACGCGACTAACCAGGGGGAACCCTCCAAGCATGCCATTCACATCCGCGGAGACGTCGGACCAGTAGGCGCGGCTGTCGGAAGGGTTAATGTAGGTGTCTGGCGCGTCCATTTTCCGGGTTGCCTGTCTTGCTTATGTTTGGGGAGGGCGGTGGGTATGAGAGGCTCGGGATGGTTAGAAAAAATGATGGATAATAGAAATTTACGAAGGGGGAGAATTGTGTTAGGATATTCTGGAGGGTAGAGAAGTGAGTGAGGCGAAAGAGTGATGAGATGAACTGGAGTTGTGATGAGCCGAAACATCAATCAACTGATCAATCATAATTGTAAAATTTATGGCGGGGGAGGGGCTGAATTTGTCGTTTGTGATGACTTCATTGTGGGTGTTTGCACTTGCCATTCTCATCCTCATCCTCACACATAACAACCCTCGCAGTAGTTTCCAGAGACTAGCTCCTATAGATTCTATAAATATTTTGTGAAATATAAAATAAGGCCATGTGGAATCAGAAATAAATGACGTCCCCTCGAGAGAAGCGAGTAATGCATCTGAAAACATCTTCTCGATTGCTGGCTTGCTGTCTTGACCTGGTCGTAGCCATATGCGTATTGTACCAAACTCACTCGCTCCCGACATTACAATGTAACTAACTAGTGGCTTAATCTAACACGGCGGTATAAAAAAAATGTAAAGAATATGGAAATCAAGGCGTAGAATGCTTTTAAAAAGAAGGGGAGAAAATAAGAAAGAGATAAAAGCAGAAAAAGAAGAACGAAGACAGGTCTAAGCTTAAATGTATGTCACGTTCAAGAAAGAATATAGCTTCCTGCTCCAACCCCATTCCACTCCCTCACCCCCCTTCCTTCCTCCAACTCGACGCACCACCAGAGGGCCTCCTTCGCCTTGTCGATCTGCCCGCTCTCCTCATGCGCCCTTGCAAGCGCGAACCATGCCTCGGAGTAGTTCCAGCCGGTGCCCAGTCTCGTTAGGCTCGAGAGGAGGCCGTAGGCGCGGTCCCGCGCTGCGAAGCGGTCCACGAGCGGCAGGGACGTTGCCTTGTGCGGGGGCGGTAGGTCGTCGTCACGGGGCTTGATATCGGGGGAGTGTGGCGTTTCTTGACCCTCTGTGTCGGAATCATCATCATCACTTTCCGACTCGGTGCTCGTGGTTTCCGGGAGCTTTGTGGTACCGAGGCCGAGGGGTGTTGAGGGAAGAGGGGTCCTGTTGGCTGGGACAAGCGAACCTCTACCCTCTGGAGTGTTAAGAATGGAATCGCCCATATCAAGTGGAGGTATCGTTGGTGGAGGCAGCAACTCCTCCGTGTAAATGTCAAGGAGAATGCTGGAAAGCCCCACGATGGCAGCGGGATGGTCGGGGAAGTAAGTGAGGGCCGACTCAAAGTCGCCACGCGCTACATATGGCTCGCCCTTTGCGACAGCAAGATTCCCCAACTAGGATGAACTGTCAGAACTTGTCTCTCATAAGAAGAAAAGAGGAGAAATGGTGAAATGAACAAAAAATAAATGAAGCCTTACCTCTGCCCACACGTCAGCCCATAGCTCCTCGATGCTCTTCCTCTCACCCCAATGCGCACTTCCCAGAGTCATGGGCGTCGTGGTGTCCTTAGCAGCCTCAGCGTCCATAACCTGCACGATCTTGTTCGCCTCCGAGATGGCACCCTTGCAGTCGTCAAACATATTCGCCCGTCGATAGAACCCCGCAATCATAAGCCAGACGTTCACGAGAATTGCATTTTTCTGCTTCTGATCCGCCTCTTTGGAGAACTGCACAACCGGCAGTGGCGTGGGCATGGTGTTATACGCGTCGGTGGGGATATCGGCGTACTCTACCGGCCGTGGCTTCGCCGACAAGTACGAGTCGATATGCGGCAAGGCCCTCCCACGAGAAAATGACGACGCAATCGAAGGCTGCCTCTTGTTAGTGAAAGCAAACACGTCTGACTGCGCGTCACCATCGGGTGTGAACACGCTCTCCCCGTCGGCGGCGAAGCTCGTTCGTGGTGTCGGACCTGTACTAGCTGCCCGCCTCCGGCTCCGGCTGGGATCTCGCTTTCTAAGACTGTTCCTCCTTCCGGATTGACTTCTCCGCCGCCCCTCGGTTGGCGTCTTCAGTGGGCGCACTTCGACCGACTGCCCGTTCTCTTGGGTAATTTGGATAGTCGGCGCTGCGCTAGCTGTGGTCTGCGTAGTTTGCGGCCTAACAGATCCTAGAGAAGTGTCGCTGACGATGCTCATTTGCCTAGTCTCGGTATTCCTCGAGGACCTTCCAAAGATACTACCCCTGATACTCCTCAAGGTTCCCGAGGTCTTAGGTACATCCGCGGTCTTGGGAGGATGGGCAGGCGGTTTGGGCAGTACGGTTCCGAACAATCTTGTGTATAAACTAAGCAGTTCGGGGCTTGCATTGACGGCGACTTCAGGTCCCTCGACGAGCTCGACAAGGGCAAGCTGGGTCATCTTCACCTCCAGGATGCCCTCCTTCTCAAAGAAATCCATTTCGTCAACGACCGCTCTCCTTGCGTTGGGTCTCTCGCGGTTGGCTTCAGCCTCGTTCAAGTGGTCGCTTCGGAATGATTGGTCTTGATGGCCGAATAGTATCAAAGGATCCTTAAACTGCTCAAATGCACCATCGCAAGCCCTAGCAGCCATACTGTAGTCCTGCCTGGCACTGAGCAAAAGCCCAAGCAGATGCCACAGAGGAATGAGCGCCCGTTCTTGCCAGTAGGGCCCATGAATTAGATCCCCCTGTCCATCAGCAGACTTCCCAGAGACTAAAGCCACCTTTACGAGTTCGATAGCGGGAGTCAGTTCTCTGCGCTCCGCTAGCAAGAGACTGAGCGCAAAGAGCCCGCGGTAACTCCTAGAGCGGCCAAATTCGGGCGAGAGGGATTTTCGAAGGCACCTCACAGCCTTGGTCTGGATTTCAATTCGGGAGCGAGAGTCAAAGGTCACTCTCGACCAACTAGCATGGGATAGTCCGATGGCCTGCCATGCTTCGGCCAGGACACGAGGAGGAATCTGAGGATGTAGAGGCGACTCCCGGATTTCTGGCATAGCAAGAGATCCTGATTCTGAGCCGCCGGACTGTATCTGGGGCAAGCGTGCGAGGAAATCTTCCAGCTCGGCCGCCACATCTCTCGCCCTTTCAATCGCCGCCCTATCGCCATATCGGCAGAGGGCTAGAGCACATTGAGTCATTGTCATCAGAACCGTCGCGTCATCATCTAAATGGGGCTCCGGGACACCGGTTTTCTCCACACGGGCCTTGGCTTTGGTTATTATATCCCGATACGAGCTGTATGCTTTGAAAGCAAGATCAAACTCGGCCACAGCCATGTGGACAGTAAAGAGGTGACGTAGGATCGCGGTCGAGTGGTACGTCTTCGTCGCTGCTCGGTAAAGAATTTCGAGTACGCCGCGGCTCATAGCCTCCCGACCGCCTGGTCCAAGATCGTATTCCCGCCATCCCCGACCACACATGATGGACCAGTTCTTCACCACGAGGTTCACAAATGCCTCGACCTCTTCTCTTTCGTTGTTAGCTCTAGGGAATTGGGTTTCTTGCAGAAGCAGTGACTCGTAAGCGTTCTCGACCTTTTTCAGTTCCATCCGTAGGTGAGTTCTAGCGCTGTGCTGTTCGGCAGGTAATTTTCCAAGGTATCCCGTGGGAAAGGGGAGGTCATCCTCAACGATTCGCGAGAGGGCCGTGTAGTATTCACACCATATCCTCCTCCTTGGTACGGAACCCCGAAATCCGTGGCCGCCAGGCAAAGACCCAGACTGAATCTCCCAATATCGTGCCCAGGTTCGGAAACACGCCACCGAGTTTGCGTCTTCGAGAGACCTCTCTCGACGCTGCAGGGCCTGGCTGGACAACATGCAGTATTCCGTTAAAAACAGCTCGGCCCAGTACCTCAACTGCTGTTTCGGGAACTTGCTTGTCCACACGCTGGTAAGCGCCGGAAGACCAGTCTCGAAGATATAGAGAGCTTCTATCCTCTCGTTATTTCTCGCGGCGCAATTGGCTTTGAGATAGGCGGCCTTCAAAGCACATACGTTCGTCCAGTCTGAAACATTTTCGGCGCCCTCCAGCTCGGTGTATTCTTCATCCAGGTTCCGGGGGAGACGCTGGGCGGCTACGCCGTATTCACCCACAACCCAATACAGCCAGCCGACGCAGACCTTTGCCTGGAACTTATCCTCAAGGTAATTGTCTTCCGACTCGATGGCACTGAGCAGTTTTGGAAGGTGGGTGGCGACGCCGAGGTCCTCCACGGTGAGAGCGGTGCTGGGTCGGTTCGTGGACGCGTGCATCAGGGTTGCTTGGGAAATGGTTGCCTCTCCCTCTGCGACGAGGGCGAGGCCTGGAAAGAAGGTGGGATATTGTTAGCATGCTGCGGCTTCTTGCAGGAGAGGAGAAGACGGGGTTGTCGCTGCATACAAGATCGTTCGGGGGCATGCTTTCGAATCTTGCGAACGAGTTCGGGGACGGTAGACCAGTTTCCATCGCAACGAGCTTCATCGAGCGCCCTCAGGTAATGGATAGCTTTGTGGGGCTACCCGGCTGAATTGTTAACATCACCAATCATAAAAGCATCTTCGCTGTGCTTGAAAGCCATTGACTCACGCTCATCTTCTTGGCAAAGGTTGGGATACGTGGTGGACGAAATGCGGAATGGCTAGGGGCAGGAGAGTTGAAGAAAGGAGCTAAAGGAGGACTCGCGACGAATGCATTTCGTGGTAAAGGAGCGACAGGATGGGAGCTGTGAGGCGCCGATCAAAATAAAATATAGAATGAACGCGTCGAATGGGGTGTTTCCGAAGCACCTGGAGTGCAGAAGGAATTGGAAGCAGTGGAAACACAACTCGAAGCTTCACATTCCACGTTCCTGGTGTATCATTGAGAAGTACGTAAGTCGTCGTCAACGAGCAGGAAAGTGGTGGCTTGTTGTCTCCGAGACCTCAATTTTGTTTATTGCCAGGGTTTCACCGACATCAAGTCAGGTACTAGTACTTGTACATGTACCAGTTGGATCCCCAGCCCCTGTCTTGTTGAAGGAATACGAATGGTCACTGGTCAACAGGAGTCTCGGTGAACCTGTCAGCTATGGAGACAATGACCCACATTCGACGACACCAAAACAACCACAGAAATTGTTAGTGCGGATCTGGTAGGCGGTGACTGCTGTTTTGACAGGCAGTTTTCTCTGGTGCCCAGATTAGGTGGCCTTTATCTTGTTCACTGAGGTGACACTTACGACGAGGGATGGTGTCAGGTCAGTGGTGGCAGCTTTTCCACAATTTTGCCAGTTGGGGATGCAAGGGAAGAGAGGGGGGGTTGCATGAAAATGGTTGCTGTGTAACATTCCGACTCGATTGGCGAAAAGAGCATTTTGCTATGCCGATGTGTGATTTGTGATTTGTGATTTGCGATTTTAATACTATCGACGGGGGGCCACGAAGAGAAGCCAGTCGTCTAGCAGGCGAATATGACGTAGCGGCCGGCTGCTATCAAAGTGGATAAAATCCCGTTTCATAGTGACGACCAAGGGGAGGAGCCTCCCATCTTTGTTTATGATCTAACCAATTGTCTAATTGCGAAGAGATACTCGATCACCCTGGTTTCACGCAATGACCAGCTTGATTCGTGGAATCGCCCCTCTTCCCATCCCTCAAAAACATCAGCTGGGGGGAAACAAGACCCTGCGGACATGCCTTACAGAAAAACAGAAGGCAATAGTCCGCGCCGCAGCATGTGCAAATAGACAAGTGAAACTTGATAACTTGATAGGAGTTGGGGACAAGAGATGACTTGCACTTCAGAGATATCCTCAAAGCGGTGAAGACATGAACGGGACGGGTTTGTCGATTAGTCAGAAATTCGCTAAACCGTAAATGGAAATAAACCTTTGATGGATTTCTAGCAGGTCAGAAAAAGCTTCAAAGTTCTTGAATCCAAGTTGAGTTGTCTTACCACGGAAATGCCACAGAGCTGCTGGCATCGCAACAATTGGGAATGCGAATAAACCGAAGAAGCCGCCTTGGTCCCGACCCAAATCTTGGAATTTCAGCTCTCGTCAATATCGGGGCGGAAGCAGAATAAAACATCCGGCAGCGTCCTCCGTCCAGGCCTTGAGCTCCGCGGGATTGTGAAGAGCACCGTGATCAAATTATTCACTTTGAGGGGCCAGTTATTTACACAAATTTCCGGTTTTCATTGCGAGCTTATACGCCGGCCTGATGTCTCTACCGCCGGACCTTCGGTTCCTATGCTCCCGGCTCACTTCACCCAAAATCTCCTCGGCTCACCTCGCTCAGTCCGCCCAAGTCCTCACCAACCATGTTCTCCAATCCGCCGATGCGCTATCAGCTCCCCAGGACAACAAACTGCGAGATAATGCATCCGAGGCTGCTGTTCTGGTGCATAAACTCAAAACCACTCTCAAGACTCTTCTAAACGACCGTGACCACCGGCGCAGATTCACTGGTGTGGTCCTTGTGAAGGCGGTGATAGATGTTGGTGGCTGGGAGTGTCTTCGCAGTTCCGAGCCCTGGGTTAGGGGTCTCATAACTGTTCTCCAGGTATAGAATACTCATGCTCATGGATGGTTGGTGGGACTGTCAACTGACTTTTATAATAGAAAAAGGACCCAATTGCGTCCAAAGAGTTGGCCGTGGTGGCACTAGGTAGGATATTCACGCAACTCCACAGCTACCAAACCCTTGTGAGAGAGATCGCTACGCCCACGATTCCTGGATTCATCACAGCCTGCCTCCAGCTTCTGAAGCCCTCTTCGCCGGACCAACCGCTTCGTACCCCGCTCACAGTGGTTGAAACTATCCTCACTACTCTGTCTGCGATAATACCCCTTTACCCAACTACCTCCCGCCCCTTTGTCTCTCAGATCCGTACTGCTATCCGACCGTACCTGGTACCAACTTTGTCGGATGCGCGCATCATCCCGGAGAGTCTACAGCTGAGTAGCCGACGGCTCTCTATATGCCTGCATTTTACTGCACCAAAGGCCGGCGGCTCTGACGAATGGACTGCACTTCTGTCTGGAATTGTTAAGCATTTTCACTCCACAGCCGACCAGGTATTCCGCGCTGTAAAAGAAACATGGGAGCCGCCTCTTGGTTATACAGCGTCCAAAGTCGTCTTTGGGGAAGAGCCCCAGGGCGGGGGCGACTCGGCCGATATCCTTCCGATCTGGTCCGGCGTTACGTCTGGTAGCCAACGGCTTGTTGGCCTGTTGAAATTCATGGCGGAATTTATTCGCCAACCGACAAAGAGCCAGGTGTCGATCCCTGTCGGTGTCCTCGTTGACACTGTCTGTCGTGTGGCCCAGATCGCGAGGCACGCCCCTAAATCACAGACATGGGAGCAAGCGCTAGAAACTAACCCCGCCGTATCGAGAGAGGAGAGAGACGAGCTGTGGAGCGCGATACCCCTTATCCATGTAGCTGCACTAGAGCTGCTTCTGACTCTGTGCCTACGGCTACGAAGCAGTTTTGTTCCCGTTGTACCGGAGGCGCTTGATTACCTCGTGAGGGTGTTCAAGTCTGGAATTAGCAACGCTTCGATACGATGTATCAGCTACAGGCTCCTTGCAGAGCTGCTGCCACTATGCGGTCCAACCATGAGTAAGGACACGGTGTCCACTCTCGATCTCATCATCAGAGCCTGCTGCCGCGACCTCCAGCAAGAGGCCGGCTACCTCAAACCGGCGGCCCAGCCTACCGCTGAGGCGAAAAAGAACGGAGTCATCATGAACGCCGATCTTTTCCTCTCTCAAAATACCGTCGAGGCGTCTAGTTCCTCCCCTAGTCTTGATGCCGCGCATCTTGCAGCAGCCGAGAACCTCCTTACTGGTCTCCTATCGCATCTCCCCCAGCACCATATCCGACCAGCCCTCCGCGGGCTTCTCGACCAGACGGCCATCCTCTCCCACAACAAGGAAGCCATGATGGCGAGCGTGCTCAACCCCTTCCGAAACAAGCAGAGCAAAATGTACCCTAGCATCCTCCCCTTTTACTCTCAGCTCTTCCCCGATGACCAAGGCCTCGAGGTCCTCCGCAGCAACATGCGCACAAGCCAGCCTTCAGATAGCTCCTCTTTCTCCGTATTCAAGGAAGCGCCTTCCGAGGAAGTTTCGGAGGATCAAGATGAAGATGTTGAGATGGCGGTTGAAGATGCCGTAACCACGGCATCTTCTTTCAAAATGGCCGATGAACTCGAGGTATCACCCCCGTTAATCGAGGATACCGCCTTCAAGGCCGTACCCGTCGTCGATCCCGGTCCCAAGGAGAATCCTTTTGCACCCAGGAAGCCTGAGGACGTCCCCGCGGTAACGAAGAGAAAGAGCGACGATGAAGCTGAGGGAACGAAACCTGGAAAGAAGATACACCGCGATACGTCGGTGGATGAGAGGATGAATAATGCGCCGGCACCTCTTGCCCCTGCTGCGGCAGAGGATGATGATTCGGATGATGAGAGTATACAGCTTGTGGCGAGCTTCGATTCAGATCCCGAGATGGATGAGGCAGAGTAAGGTATAGAAATAAAAGGGGGCACGTGTAGAAAATGAATTGATTATTGAGTTAAAGTTGGGTATATTCCGTCCGTCTTGCCACGCCAAGTGGTATTCCTTTCACCTATAATTTTCACCGATCTTCCATGCATAGTATACATCCACCCAAGCCAACTAAGTCTTCATTTTTTTAATGCATAGAGAATGCAACCGTAGTCCAGTAACTTCTTTTAACCCTCTGCCAGCTGCGAAGCTCCACACCAGGTCAGGAGTTTAGACGAGAAACCAGAAGCTCAGAAGTGAGAGAAAAAGAAAAATGCTGAGTATCAAAACGCCGGTTCTAAAAGATGCAGCCGCGCCACCAATTCCCCCATCCAAATTCATCAAATGCAAATTCCCCCCCTCTAATTCCACAATTCCACTCAATCCCTTAACCAAGCCCTCCTCTTCTCCTCCTTTCTCGCTTTCCTTTTCTCCTTAAAAGCCTTTAGTTCCGCCTTCGTAGGCTTCTTCCCCGCCCTCTCGGCTTTCAAACTCCTCCCATCATGCTGATTCGCCGCGGCATCCACGTCGAAATACGCATTCATCTGCCTTCTCGCCTTCGCCTCATCGGTATGCTGTCCGGGCCCTTGATCGCCCGTTTGGAACTGGCCCGTGAAGCGATTAAACAAGGCAGTGGATTCGTAGATCGCGGAAGCGTCCGGCGCAGCTGCGGTAGAGGATGTGGAGGGGTCTTCGTGGAGCTTGGCATACCAGGCGTTGGGATCGTAGTCGCCGTGGATGGCGGGATTATAGCCTGTTATGACGGGAGGTTCGGGGACGACGGTCGCCGGGGCGGTGGCGGCGGATGTGGGGGCCGAGGTATCAGCGGCGGACGGGACGCGGGGATTTTCTAGTTGTTCTTGGCCGGTGAAGCGGTTGAAGAAGATGTAGTTTTGGAGGTTATGGTCCCAGCGGTAATCCCAGCCATCATCTTCAGCTGTAGGCACGGGCTCATTT
>SJVG01001086.1:0-11418 GCA_034774675.1 Scedosporium minutisporum
CCACTATGCTCCTGACGCCTAGCATCCCCGCCGCAATGGCCCCGGCTGACCCTCGCTCTCCTCCCCAGATCGTCGCCCACGGTCTTCCGCGGGAATCTAGCGCCCCGAGGGCGATGAGTGGGGATGCGGCGATGCGGCGGGCGTAGGGGGCCGGGAGGCCCGGGGATGTGGGGTTTTCTCGGCGCGGGACGGAGAGGAGTTTGTGCATGGCGAGTTCGCCTTCGTGCCACGATATCGGGATGGCCGCCATTTTCCTTCTTTTTTTCGTTCTTCGTCTGTTCTATTTTTTCCCTCCTATATTCCTGTGAATTGTTTTCTCCTGATGGTAAAAATGGACAAGGTTTGACGAAGACTGACCGACCCTTATGAAATACACGTCAAAGACGCCCTTTCAAAAAATAATACATCCTCACATCGCCTTTTATAAATACTGGAAACCTCAAGGAAACATTCTCTCATTACAAATCGAAGACGCCATCGGGCCCCGGGATACGCGGGGTCTAACATTGGGCTTAAACCTCTTCTGACCCGAAAGGCGCGATTGATTCCTCGCCTCTTCCCACACTTCACCAGTCATATTACATCAACAGATCCTTCTTTGCACGCTGGGTGGCCGGGAACGCTAATTCGATCGAATCATGCCTGCATAGATGTCGAGATGCCTTAATGATGTGGTTTGGACTTTGGGTTTCTAAGGTCATGTTGTCTTATTGGCACAGAGATTGTAGGGTCATCGATCATACTGATATCTGGCTAGAACGGGCACGACCAATACGGGCTTCGACAAAAGGTGGCAAGAAAATACCATCAAGGTCCGTCTCGTAAACACGGACTTGATTAACAGCCGGAACTAAATAAATAAAAAGACATCATCCATTCATCACTCCAAAGATGCCACAAGCAGTTCATCACTCATCGCTTCACTCCGTTCTCGTCGAGATCGACGTAACGCAAAGGGACAAACATCATATAAGCTCTTCGTGAAACAGGAACTCTGTACCAGTGAGACCCGACCTATCCGCTATGTACAGAAAAAAAGGTGGCCTCGGAAGTAACCCCGTCGTAAGGTGGAATTCTAATAAAAGTAATCCGACAACGAATAAAAAGACGGAGGTATGTGGAAAAAAAGAAAGAAAGCGTGTTTCTCTCATACACGTCTAGCTTTTGAGCTAGCCCCGGTCTAGGTATCTTTTTGAACCTGATATAAATGTGTCATCATGAACAGATCCATATACCATTAGAAAAATACTGATGATATGCAAAGAGAAAAAAAAGACAGATTTCCTTAAAATCCTAACCATTAATAGCGCCCACCCCTCTGAGACTCGACGTCGTAGTCGTAACCGTACGCGGAACCTTGAGAAGGCTGCTGTCGAGAGTAGTAGTCACCCGTCGTCATATTTCGAGTGGGAGGCTGTTGGGGCGTTCGCACTGTGAGAGGGCCTGTGGCACTCCGAGTTGGTTGGTAAGCCTGGACGCCTGATGGGTTGAGGGGCCTTGGTGTTGGGTTCGCCGGAAGTCCGGGGCCATTCCGGCTCGAGTAAGTCGACGGCGCGGGGCTGGCGCGACCATCCATGGGTGAGAACCGGTCCGCATTCGGTCCGGCCGTCGGGGATCGCATAGGGTAGCCGTTGCTGCCTTGCGGCATCAGAGGTCGGCCATTATAACTATCCATAGTCCGGGCGGTAGGCGAGCGAGATGGGGCAGGGAAGGGAGGTACGGCTTCGGAATAGTTCGCGGGGGTTTCGGTGTATCGCGCGGGAATCGAGGACTGCGAATCGTAGGGCTGATGGCCAAACGAAGAGTTTGAGCCATTGGGCATGTGGCCGGGGTTCGGTCGGGAGAAGCTCCTCTGGGAGTTTGATGTGTTCGGTCTGCGTGGAGGAGGACCGTAGCTGTTGTTGAAGTCAATGGAAGGAATAGTGGGGGCGGGCGACCGCGGGCTGGAGGTGCCCATTTCCGACGCGCTGGCAACAAGGGGAGCCTGCGAAGAGTATGTCGTCGATGATGACATGGTTCCTGAGCGATTGGGCAACGGTCGCTTCTGGTCCATATTATTTAGCTCAAAGCTCCCAGCAGTACCAGGCCTCGAGGCATAAGCTGGCAACGTCGAGAATGTCTCGCTTCTCTGCAGAGTCGGCATTTCGGGCAACTTGTCTCCTCCGGGACCACCGACATCAGGGAGCGTGGGTAGTGTTGCCTGCCGCTCCAATGGGGCCTTCTCGCCCAGCTTCATCGCCATCTTATACTCTGCCTTCTGGCGTGCTGTCTGCTCCTTAGCGAGGGCCTTGTTGACCTTCTTGGTTACAATCTTAACGAGAGCCTTGTTGACCTTGCGTTCACAGTAGCCGCCGAGACCACCATCGGCCTGGGGGATCCAGTGCCATAGGAACAGAATGTAGAACAAAATAGCGGCGATGAGGAAAAGCAGCGAGAAGATCCAGATGATAAGAGTGAAGGTCATACCACCCAAGATCAAAGCCTGCTGAAAGTCGACGGCGAATCTCTCGAAAAAGTCGGACAGAGACTTGTCGATGGTGTCACCGGCCTTGACAGTTTCTTCAAAATAAGCGCGGTACACGGAGTACAGGGTGAGGGCGTTGATGACTTGTCGAGGGCCAGAGCAAACAAGAACTCGGATCCAAGCTGTTATGAGACCCACAGTTAGGACGATACTGAGCTGTCGTGAGGAGGGAGGGACACATGAGGTCGACTTACATTGGAAGCTGAAGTAGGTGAAGAGAGCGATATATTCGGCACCCTTCTTGCTCTTTGTCAGAGCGGCGAAAACGAGGAACCTCCTCCATCCCTGGCCCTTCCCGAGACGGATACTCTCCAAGCGGACCGCCAAACTGTCGAGATAGCATTCAGCTACATTGCCCCTCTTCATAACCCTATAAGCGCGAACGTGCTCGAAGCCGAGATTGACAAACGACGCAATGATACAAGCGGAAAAAATCCATTTCGAGATGGAAGGGTCGACCGCGGGTTGGATTTTGGAAACCCATTCGTCACCGAGAATGAGGAGAGACACAGCAGTGAAGGTATCGACACCGTAGACGGCGAGGGAGATCAAGAGAGAGAACCAGAGATATCCATAAGCGAAGGGGGTGAAGCAGCTGCTGGACCTGAAATCACAGAGGTTCTACATTGAAGGCACCGAGTTAGCCAGAAAAACACCACACCATGTAACACAGTTCGACTTCACCAGTCGCCTGCAGAAGAATGCCGATTTCATTGCCCATACAATATAAGACCAGTTTTGATCGGCGCCGCCGCTGACGGTCTTCCGTCTATGACCGCAACATCCCATTCTGAAAGAGTGTGTTGTATGAGTCTCGAAATTGATGCGATATCAATGCCGGGAGGGGGAAAAAAATCAAGACGACAGTCGGATGGCTTCCCCTCTTCACGACCCGTGCTAGACTCGACGATAAGCGTTTAAAGAGTGAACTTCGTGATCGGACCCGCCGTTTGCACAAGTCGTCTGCCTCGCCCGCGAAGTGTTCGACTGTGCTCGTGTCAATGGATGACAAAAGCAAATTTCGTAGGCGACTGCCAGGCCGGGTTGACGCAGGGAAGTCGTGGAGGGCGGAAGTAAAAGAAGGAAAGAAGAGAAGTAGGCGCAATAACAAGAGTCCAAGAGAATAGGGGGATCGGTCAAGGCACGGTTCCCGGTACAATGCGCCGTGGGTAAGCAAAGCCCACCAGGGATCGTCTGTTTACTGTATTGGGAGAGCCTGCCGTCTGTTACGACAGCATGTCGAACCAAGGGAAACCTTCGAGGCCTCTACAGTCTGGGTAGACACTTGATGGGACTAACTCGGCGACTCGGTGCCGCTCTGCGCTTGGTGCTTGGACGATGAATCGGGTCCTGGCGCGAAGGATTCGTCGACGAGGACAAGAGGCCACAGATTGGACAGCGAAGAGGGAAGTGGGAGATCCTCGACTGTAGGAGTGTATGATCGCCAAGGGGAATTTAGAACCCTGGGGGATCGGTGGGTATCAGAAAGCACGATACGGGAATGCTGCAAAAACTCGGGCCCGAGACACCAGGACTGGGGAACTTGAAAACAATACTTGTATAAAGAGCGACTGGTAAGATGAAAAGAAAAAAGGATCTGGTGTAATGAGCGACACAACGATGCACGCAACCCGTGGGTTTCGAGGATTTGGTTCTTCTTCTCCTGCTTGGGGTGGTGGAAGAGGGAGGATCAAAAGCCCCCAAGACAGAAGAGAAGACCCAGCTCACATCAATCAGGTCTCTGGCGGCCTCTGCGCGGTGGCAGGCAGGGGAGAGAGGAGGGGAGAAGACAACCACCAAGGCAATGTAGCAATGTATCCTTCGGTGTTTGGGTAGATTGGAGGACGGAAGACGCAATCTCAGCAAGGATATGCGACCTCTGTATCGGTGTAGCGGAGCGGTACCTCTGCAGTTAATCACTGCGCCCAAGAACACTCGTAGTACTTTGGGACAGGCCGACTTCCCAATTGGAGCGTGGGATTGCGCCGTGTCTGACCAAGGCAATTGGCCCCTTTCGAGAGGGGAATTGGCCTTATGATCGAGGACATGACCTTAATTGTGCACACATGCAAGGGTCACCAAGCGGTACCCCTAAATGTGCTGTTGCTCTAATTGTGTATTGTATACATACCGTTATGTATATGTCTAGGAGTTAGGCAGAGTACTGGTGACCGACTAAGAGCCTGGGCCCGGTCCCCTGTCCCCCTTTCAGTCATCCTTGTCCGAGTGCACCTACCTGTGTTGTTAAAGTGGTGGGCGGACTAAACGCAGGAACGAACCACGAGGGAAAGAGTGACAGGGTCTTGCATTCCGTATCAGGTTTAGTGCTCCCTGACGACGTTTCGGACCCCGCAAGCCCCAGGCACGCTACCTAATTGGCGCAGGTGGCTGGTTTCCATGTCCTCTTGCTTGCCGTTTGCGCCGTCTTGGTCTTGGTTCTCCCCAGTTTTTGCTCGCCATTCAGACAATTGGAAGCGCTCACCAAAAAGACCAGCAACGGAACCTTCTTTTGTCCACATTGACGATTACTTGATAGGACTTGGCACTGCGAATGACGACCTCATTTCATTCTTTTCTACTTCGTAGTCCTCGGATGAGATCGGCCAATACAGAGTCCCTCCTCTACAAAGTAGTTGAGTGAGTATCCAGTCGGGGAAAAGAACTAAGAGCCAACAGTTTCGCCCCGAGACAATTGCCCATCAAATCCCAGCTGGCGCCAGTCAAACCCCTCTGTTGTCTTGTTATGACGCTGCAGGTCTGGCGTCTAAAGATGGTGACAAGTATAGACCTTGACGCCACCGACGCCGGCTTCCATCCAGACGAGACAATCAGTCGCAGGATGCAGGATGGGAAACTTGCGTCGAGACATTGTATCCGATGGTCAGATTTCAAAATTTGGGGTCTTTTTTTCCAAACGCTTGGGGACCCAGACTTGTGCATCCAGTGCCGCCGGAAACGGCTGTTGTGGCCCGATGGTGCCTCCCTTGCATTCTGAAACGAGTCATGCCAGACTTTTTTTCCGTGCCATGCAATTATCCGTGATTGTCAAAGGGCGATTCGAAAGGACGGGCAGATCGACAGAATCACTGCCAAAGCTAGATGAATTCCCAGGTTTTGAATCTGTCTGCGCTGTGCCTATCGGGCTGTTAGTAAATACGTACGTATGTCGATGCAAGTCCAAGACTTCGTCTGCAATTTTGTAGGGCCCGCCGATCATAACTCTATTCAGCGGGATCTCGGGTCCGACTAGCTTTGGCGCTAAGGACCCTTCATCCATCTGCACCCACATCCACCTGTAAAACCGTTAGCATCCAACCATCCCGCGTGCAGCATTCCGGCCTGAGTTTTCAATCCAGGCCTGGCGCCTCGAGCTTACTCTCCAGCGCTCCGCCCACATCAAACGAAAGCCGTTCGTCTCCGAAAGGTTCTCTTATTTCTAAACTTGGCCTTTTGATCGCGTCAACTTCCCTCGGCGACTAGCACACCCACGATCTATGTTTGGCAAACCATCAGAGACAAATCAAGGTGAATACCAAGTCTCCACTAAAACCCGCGAAAGGTATGTGTATGGTTGAGTGCATACAGGAACATCCCAACGTGTCCCAATGGTTGATGCATTGAGGATCACCAGTCCAGATGAAAATGCCCCACGCTTGAGAGACCAGGGTCCGCTTGATTCGCATGCCGATGTCCATTGGGTGTTTCGCAGCAATTCGAAATTGCTGCTATAAGTTGGCAGTTGGCTGTCTTCGAGACTCGGCCCATCTTTTGGGAAGATCTACGGTTGCGCGTACCAAGCATCCACGGGTTGGGTGGAATAAGCCCCGTGAGATTATTGTAGAAATCCAGGTATCACCTCCGTTTTGTCCCCGTGTAGTGTTCTACGCACCACGGCTTCGATGTTGAACAGAAAAACGTTACGGCCGAGTGGTGGGACAGCCTCTCGGATCGGGTGTGCTCAGAGGAATTCTTGAGTTTGGGAGTAGTCTCGTAACCAAGCGGCTAAGGACCTTGCACGTCTTGAAGAGCATTCGAGAAAATCCTGCCGAGATGATCTTTTGCGGTGGGCACGTTCAAATGGATAGCAGACTTTAGATCCCCCTTCCTTCCTTTCCCATCCTTTTGCTTCGGTATCATAATAACAGAGCTTACAACCTCGAGTTCAACGAGCTTATAAGCCCACTTCATGGCCCTCAAGAGGAACTCTTTCAATACCCTCGCGATAACCGAGCCCTCCGTGTGTTTCTCTACGCAGACAACATCCTCAGCGAGCCCTGACTCTTCCAGTAGCTAAGAGGAATGGCCGGATTGTAATACTATGCTGAAGGTAGAATGCCCATTCTCGACGGACAAAGAATGGAGTGAATTCGTTGAAAACAAAATTGAACTTACACGCATGTTGGAATGAAGAACATTCCGTTGCCATGTGGTCGAGTCTGAGGATGGACGGCGAGACGTCTATATTTTAGTACCTTGTGCCCATTGTTCTTCACCAATTTGATTGATGGCTCAACCGAGTATTATGAGATTATTTATATCATAGATTCAGTGATTTCTCCGCCATTCCCAGCAAAGTCTCTCCTAGAAAAGATGGAGACTTTGAATCCAGTGCCCAAAGACCTGAACGAAGAGTTCCGCCTCATCAAGTGTATCCGGGATGATGTCTGGCTCGCTGAGAGATTGTCTGACAAGGAGCCCTTCATTGCCCGCCGCCTCGAAGAGTTCGACCGACTCCACGAAGCCATGAGGAACGCCGAAGATATCGGAGAAGGACGCCACGACGACCTCCGCGGTCTCACCAACTTGCTCTCCAACTGTGGCTTTGACCGCGCCTTCGCGCAGCTTCTAAACCACGAGAACATCCTCTCCCTCGCCGGCGTCATCAACCAGAGAGACACGAAAGCCAGCGACGGTTCGAACAAAGTCCGCCACATCTGGCTCGTATGGGATTACTGCGATGGCGGCAGCCTCATGGAGCTCTTCCTCGACGATCTCGCTGCGCAGGAATACAACACGTTGACTTACATGCCCGAGTCGTTGTGCTGGCATGTCCTGAGATCCGTCATGAGGGCGCTCGCTTGGCTCCACACTGGCCGTCGACTCTTCTGTGCTAGTTCCGATCCGGCCAAGCAGGAACTTCGCCTGGTTGACAGAGACTGGTATCCGATCCTGCACGGGGCCGTGAAGCCAGAGAACATTTTCTTCCAGCTTCCGAGAGGCCGCGAGGCCTATGGAGCGTGCAAGCTAGGCAACTTTAGCAAAAGTTTCGTCTCGGGTAAACAGAGCACCGACACAAGTTATGAGCCCGATGAGAAACTGGCCTTTACAGGGTTAGCCGCTTCGTTGCGGGACGGGAAGATGGCCAATTTTGACAGTCTCCATACATATTACGGCGACGAAAATCCAACCCAGGTGAGTTGAGAACAGAAGGAGGGACGCGAGTTCTGTTTCGTCTCACCTTGCCATGACGCTCCATCTCTTTTCAGCTTCCCACTACCTCTCTTAATTGTTGACTCACTAACGAGAAGGTTCCAACTCGAAGAACTTGTATACCATAGACGAAGAGCTCTGGGATCTCGGCTCCATCGTCTACCGCATGATGGCCGGTCATGAGCCACCGCCCTATAGAGGTTGCGGCGCCTGCAAATACAAGCACAGCCATGTTGACGTGTGCCGCAAATCCGACCTAAGCTGCATCGAAGTAGAAAGGGGTTGCACCTGCATATACGGCGGTTGCAAACACTTCCGCAGAGGTCTGTGTAAGCACGTTGATGATAATTTGGCGTGCGCCGACTGCACTGGCAAGGTGCCCGAGAAGAAATGCAGGGCCGAGTCGGTTAAAATCCAGGAGATTTTGTGGGGCAAACGATACTCTAAGTATCTCATCGAATCTGTTATCGTGCTTCTTCAGCCATACCGAAAGGACCGCAAGAAGTTTCTGAGTCCTGGGTGGACGCCTAGGATCTTGAGCGAGATTGAGAAGCAGTATGAGTTGTGGTTGGCGACGACGAGTGACGGCCGGGAGTTTTACGGCATTGACGATGATCTTTTGGATCGTTGTCGTGCTGGAGCAGAGGGCGATGAGGAGGAGGATGAGGAGGAGGAGGAAGAGAATGAAGAACCCGCAACCGCAACTGGCAGAACACAGTTCATACTCCCTGAAAATCTCTTTTAATGGCTGGTTTTAGACTTGGCTCTCTCCCTGAATGCAGAGAGTACATCTCCCAGGTGGAGTGAAGTGTAGACGTGTTTAGATGCCATTGACGGGGCGCTTTATCGAGTTTTGGTTTCCAAAAAGACACTAGGTATTATGAGGTCATTTTTTTGCTCAAGTTCATGGCGTAGATACGAGGAAACTGCGCAGCATAATTGCGGTGAGCAGTATTCTTAAATCGTGATGCAAGTCGCTTGAGGCGTTGTCGCGGTACGCCACTGGGTTGCCCTGGTGTCCGTCGTAGGTATCGCGAGAGGATGCTGCATTCCTCGTACTTTTATCCATGCCAGGCCAGCAGACACATGTCGTCTGCCTGTAATATCCGTGGATTCGAGATTGGGGCGATGACGCCGCATGTGTAGCCCGCATTAGTGAAGTGGTGAAGCGGACAGTCTGGGAAACCGACAGCTCCGTTGCCCCAGGCAACGCACCATGACAATTTACCCTCACCGTTGCACCTTCCTCTCACCAATTGGTCCACAGCTCTTCATCAACGACCACGACAACGTCGATCGTTTTTCCTTTTTTCACCGGGAAACAGGAACGGCTCAATCCATAATTAATATTCCCATCTGTCAAGCTCGAATTTTGTTTCGACTGCCGCGGATCTCCCCTTTCTTTTCTCTTCGCATTGCCCAATATTATCCTTTATTCTTCGTTTTAATTGTTCTGTTATTATTCTCTTCAACAGTCCCCTTGGTCCCTTCGTGTCTCCGTGCACTCCGGTCATTGAATCGGCCTTGAACGATCGCCATTTTTCCAATGGTGATACGATGAAGTCTCTCATCCAGAGACGAACGGATCAAACCGCATTGAGCGAGATACAACGAAACCAGCAGGACCAAATTTCCTATCGAATGGCACCTATGCCTCGCGATGGCTACCTCCCCCAGCAACAACCCGCAAAGGAGGACCCTCGAGGCCGATCTCCGACAAAGAATGCATTCACTACGCTGACCCGGAAGGCGATGGCCAATGGGGGCAAATCGAGGGAGGTATCGCCCACGAAGCCCAAGAAGATCAAATCGGGCACGAACCTCGCCGACCTACTTACGAGGCCCAAGTCTATACGGAATTTACACAAGCTCATCATCGACGAGGATTCCCGCCAGACTAAGGACAAGGAGAACAGGTCGCCTGCGGATCCCAATAGACCTGAAAACTCGTTCGTGCCTACACCCATATACTCCCAATTCTGCCGGGATTCAGCGACCGGAACACCGGGAAGTATGCACGGGGCTCAGCACTCCAGCGATACTGAGAAGAAACAACGGCCCAGGTCCTTCCATCCTCATTACGTGCCCAGCAATTCCTCGTCGGACCATATTGCAGGAACGGGCTCTCCTACTAAGATAGCGGGGCAGACCTCGTCTTGGGAGAGATCTCCCGCGAAGGGCCCCCGGTCCATGCTTCAGACAGCTTTCGGCCACTCCCGATCCAAGTCCTCGGGCGCCGCCTCAGCAGAGCCATGTATCAACCCCAAGGATATCGACTCACACCTCGAAGCCATGCTAAATAGAAGGAATATCCCGGAAAACCAGAGGTACAAGATGAGGAATCTCAACGACACGATCAAGATGGAGTTTATCCGCCAGGACTGGGCCGAGATGCAGACTTCCCGAGTCGATAGTGCCAATTCGAATGGAGTCAGGGCGAGCCCGGATGCCCCATCACCAACTGCGACTGGGCCTGATCAGGAGGAGGCCAAGCCCAAACGAAACCGCGGAAAGAGCTTCACGCTAGCTCGCGGCAACAAAAATTCAGGCTCGTCGGGGAAGAAGTCGAGGGTGGAGGGAACCCTCGGCCGACATTTCCGAACTAAGTCTACCGAGAGCATTAGCAGCAGTGATCGACCACTATCTGGTATTTCTACTTCGTCCGGGAGCGGCATCCTATCCAAGATCAAGCTCGGACAGGGCCCTGGAGATTTTGTCTCCTACCTTCGAAAGGTCACCAAGCCCGAATTGGTCGAGGTTGGCAAGTTGCACAAATTGCGGCTTCTCTTGAGGAACGAGACCGTTACCTGGACCGAGGATTTCATCCAGCAAGGTGGAATGAAGGAAATTGTTGATCTCCTGAACAGGATCATGGAAGTTGAGTGGAGGTACGCCAGATTAAAAACATCTAGGAATATTAAGTGATCGGGCTCTCTAACATGTCTCATAGGGAGGAGCACGAGGACGCCCTGCTTCACGAAACCTTGCTCTGTCTCAAGGCCTTGTGCACCACGGCGTTGGCGCTTCAGTACTTGCACTCGATTCAGGCTTCGTTATTCCCGAAGCTGCTTCACATGCTCTTCGATCCCGAGAAGAAAGGCCCCAGCGAGTTCACGACCCGGAACATCGTCATTTCGATCCTCTTCACGTACATCGAGTCGGCGTCGGGACACGAGAGGATCTCCCGTGCTAAAACCGTTCTTGCGCATCTCCACGATCCGGAACCCCCCGAAGAAGAGCGACCCGTTCCCTTCGTGCTGGAAATGCGACGTGACCGCCCCTATCGTGTCTGGTGCAAAGAAGTCACCAACGTAACTAAAGAAGTTTTCTGGATATTCCTCCACCACCTCAACATTATCGCCCTCAACAAGCCCGACGACGGCTCCGCCGCCGCCCCCAACAAGCTCGAGAACGACGGTCTCGCCTACATCAGCCGACACTTCCCCCAGGAACGACCCCCCGTC
>SJVG01001087.1:0-11411 GCA_034774675.1 Scedosporium minutisporum
GCATGAAGCTGATCGGGAGGCCAGGCGATGGGACAATGAGCTTTCAATTAGCACAAGCCCACGGGTCACCCGCCGGATCTTGACGCGCCTAGAGTGCCGCCCCCAAGTACGCTTGGTCGTACTTGATATTTCCCCAGACTTGCGGTTTGAGGCTGAATCGGCCTGAGGATCAATCGCGCGGTTCCCGGAGGTGTAAGCGGCGAATCTTTTCGTAGATATTTCCGTGCCAGACTACCGGATTTAAACCGAGGTGCTTCAACCCGCATCCCCATATGCTGCTAGTGTCATGAGGGGCTGTAATAACGTCAGAACCCCGCTGCAACTATATATTTTATTATTCTCGGTAAGAACTGATCTTTATATCAACTTTAAGTGTAAATATATTAACCTGATACACATACTCGTAGCATTAGACTTTCGCAACCCGGAGCCCGCATCTTAGAGAATAAACTAAAACTTAGTAGATAACAAAATAAAACATATATATCTCTACCTATCTTATATTCATAATTCCTTTATACTTACTTTATAAACTAGCTAAGACAGTAATACAGAGTGTAAGCTATAATAAGGAGCTATTTAAGTAGTTAAGTCTTTTTTTTTTTTAATTTGTCTTTTTTCTCACCTTCGTTTTCCTTGTCTTTTTTCCTTGTCTTTTTTCCTTCTCTTGTTTCCTTCTCTTGTTTCCTTCTCTTATTTTCTTCTCTTGTTTCCCTCTCTTTTCCCTAGAAGAAGGAGAAGCTTTTTCTTAGAACTTCACATCTACTCTTTTGTATATAATAATAAACTGTTCTTGAAAGTGAGCATTTGATCTCTTCCTTAGATGATAGATGCCTTGTTTGTAACTTAGCTGGAGAATAATATGGCCAGCACTCTTATCAATTCAATCCATGTGCTGTTGTCAATTAATTACTGTTTAACTGAATTTCCATCAATGACGTGTACCCCCATGCTTTTAACACAGACATTGCAGCATCCAAGAGCATATGTAATTACTGGGTCGGATCCATTAGTTATTTGAACTTTCCAAAGAATCCAACACTGCAATGTGCACTAAGCACCATCTTCCCCCAAGAGAAAGATTAAATGTGGTTGCTTTTGATAGCACAAGTGGAAGAGCTTTGGCATTCTTTCTAGAATTATTATTCACACTTCAGGCATTGGCAGGCCCTACACACTTCCTACCAGCTTCTCCCTACTTGCCCTCGGAGAAAGGCTGCTAGCAACCCGACCTGAGAGCTCCATCTTGGTTCAAGCCATTATTGGGGGCTTTTTGAGAGCTAGCCACGAGCACCATTATACCCCAAACCTGTGTACTGTTGCCTAGTTCCGCAGACTTCCTTCGAAGTCGACACCATGGCCACTCCTGCCTCGCCGTCCAAGACGGCCAAGATTAACTCACCGACAGCTGGAAAGCCCATGTTTGGTTGCGGTTCGTCAGTTCCCAAGATGCCCCCTGAGAAACTCGCTAGAGAGTGGTATATGTGACTGATTCGCTTCTCTCAGAACATCTCGGACGCCTCCTGACATCCAGCCAGGATAATCTCAACCAAAGCTTCGGTCACTATAAGCTTATGCTTCGCAAAATTTTCGACAGCCCGACAGGACCGCTGCAAGCAACCAAGGATACTAACGGAAGCGCCTCCTATACACTCACCTCCAACTATCTCTGCCTCCAGTGCCCTACAATAGTGACAGAAGAAGATCGAATCAAACACGGTACTAAGAAGGCCCATCGGTTCTGTATGTGGTCCCCAAGTGTGGTCGTTTTCGCCACCAGTGTCGTCACTAATAAGCACTTTCGTAGATGTCGACTCTCGAACGGGCTATCTCTATTGCCAGATGTGCGACGACTTGATTTGGGATCCCACTTTCGAGGAGCTCAGGATCCGGAAAATGGGGACTGCCTCGTTTTGGAGTAGGTGACCCTCGTCCATCTCAAGGCGGAAAGGCGAGATAGGGAGGCCCGCAGGATGCTGCTCCCAACACACCAGTCTAACCGCGCTCGTAGGCAAACGAGATCGAAAACGGAAACACGAAGAGCCCACCGATCCCGTCAAGGATGATCCAAAGTACATCACGGCCAACACAACCACCCCCTCGTGTCGCGCCAACGGCCTTCGAGGAATCTACAATGCTGGTGCAACTTGCTACCAGAATGTTATCCTACAATGCTTTCTTCATAATCCCCTCCTTAGGAATTTTTACCTGAGAGACGGACATACTAACTGCAATGTGCCTCATTGTCTAAGTTGCGCCATGGATGATATATTCCAAGACTTCTACGCCGTGGAAAGCACCAACGGATATACCGCAGCAAACATACTTTCGGGTTTTTGGATTTCTGACAAAAAGGCGTTCGAAAACCTTGTAACGACCAAGGAGCAGGATGCTCATGAGTTCTTTCAATTCCTCGCAGAGGAGCTTCACGAACGCAACGGCGACGGAAAGAGGCCCGAGGTTGGAAGTGAACACAGCTGCAACTGTGTCATTCACCAAATCTTCTATGGCAAGATGCTCACCACAACTACTTGCCAGAAATGCAACACCTCAACCGACGCTGTGCAATCCTTTCTGGACCTTAGCCTCGGACTGGAATCGCTGTCGCAAAAACGGAAGAAGGGAGACCTTAAACCCCTAACACTTCGCGAGTGTCTCGACGCTGAATACATCAAATCTGACAAGTGTGAATATCGCTGTCAAGAATGCAGGTCCTCGCAGCAAGCGAGGCGACGTACGAGCATAAAATGCCTTCCAAATGTCCTCGCTATCCATCTCAAGGTTGGCATCAGCCTTTTCTTTTCTTTTTTTTCTGCTTTTCTTCTGGCGCTCATATCTGTTACCCTGTGCATCACCCGCCATCCTCCCGCTTCCTCGGCATGGAGACTAACTTTTTCATAGCGGTTCGAATTTAAGCATGGTCGGCATGAGATCGCTCCGTCTAAAATTGAAACCCCCGTCCAATTTCCCCTCGAAATGAACATGCTCCCTTACACCAGCAAAGGCCGTGACCTTGGTCTTCAAAACCATCAGCTACATAACTACCCTGAGCTAGCACGAGCACACGAGTATGATCTCGTGGGTGTTGTTGTGCATGTGGGAAGTATTGACACTGGTAAGTTGCCTCGTGCCGAGATCATTCGTCTAGCTCTCTCTTCTAAGCGACATTGGGTTCTTCAGGCCATTACCTATCATATTGCCGTGTAGGGGATCAGGTAAGTTTCCTCTAGTGGCAACTCAACTATGGGGACAAACGAAGGCAATTTTAGCTGACCCATAGTTTGCAGTGGTTCTTGTTCAATGACCACAAAGTCATGTTGGCAACCAGGTCAGAGGTCCTGAATTCACAGGCATACCTGCTGTTCTATTGCGTTAGGTATCTGTCCTAATCCGACGTCACGATCCTGCCCAGTCTGGTTTCAATACTGAGGCCTCATCACCACCACTCGGATCGCGGCTTCGAGGCAGCATAATGTATAACCAAGGCCCACACCAGCGCCCGGGGAAATAGACGATGGATGGGGTGGAGGGATCGCCGAAACTGAAGAAACTGGGTTTGAAGAGGAGTCAAGGATTATATTGTGAACTGTAATTCTAAACGTTGCAAGACACGGACGCACATTCCCTATTGTAAGCAAGGCGGTTCTCTAGGACCCTACACGCCCTCCATCTTTGTCAATCCCACCCCCAGATGCTCCTTTGCTGGGCTCTTCATCACCTAGCCACGACCAATTGCCGCTAGCGAAATTCGAGTAGCAGAAGAATTCGTTGCCCAGCTCTCGGCTATGAGTCGGAGCGAAAGTTGTGGTTTGGAGACCGAACTTCTTGTACAGTCTCAAGATCAATGGGCGCATTCGCTCTCCAGTGCACATCAAGAGTTTCACATCATCTGTGGTCTTCATAAGCCACGTAACCGTGAGCGCCACTAATACGGTTAGTTTCTAGCCACCGACGCAGGCATCTGACAAGGCAAGGCCCGTCACGGCACTCTATTGCGGGCTTACCAACCTTTTGTATGACAGTCTTCATTGAGGAACGGCGGATCGCATATGGCTCGATCTATGCCGCCCTTTAAGCTAGCTGCAGAGACATGGGCCATGTTAGCTTGACCTAGTCTTCCGATTTGGAGACAATCCCACGCGGGACGTCATATAGTCTAGTGAGTTATTATTACCAGGGAGTTTGAAAGGACGCCGGTAGTCGTAAAAAACAAACTCGGGGAAGACACGGAACCGTTCGTCAAATTCCAGCAGCATCAAGTTTGGTCGCTCTGCGACTGGCTTTTCGGCCACCAAATTCTTGGCCGCAACAAAGACGCTTGGTGTTGAGACAAATGCAATGTTCGTGCCCAGAGAGGTGCCATTTAACAATTCACGGGCCAACAAAGTCGCTGTTGTCTCTGTATACTTCGAACCTCATCCGGACACGAGTTCCTCGGACCGACATGTCAGCTCAACCGAATGAAAGAAAAACAAACCGCCGAGGGCTATGAACAGCTCCGTGTGTCATCTGTTTGTCCAAGCTGCGATGCTCCGGCGACCGCCCCGGCCCAGACATGATAAATGCGCGAGGCAAAAGAAGGCGAACAAGCTGGGGGGAAAGACATACCCAGAATTGACTATGACCCCAGTTCTCAGTGAATGATTCGATAGTAAGAGGAACATCTCGTGTCCTCTCAGCCTCAGCTATCGCCTTGACTCTCTCAAACTCCCGTATTTGGGCATCCCGCTCGGCGTTGAACTCCGCTAATGCAGCCAAGGCGTGGTCTGAAAGGGTCCTACTTGCGCGGTTAGATAAATACTATGGTCTTGACAAGGCAACTTCCATACAGTGGTTCGTCGTCGCTATCCAAGTGTAGGCTTGTCATTGTATTTATTTGAGATGCTTAGACAAGTGCTACTACTGATTGGGGTCTAGAAGAGGCAATGGTAAAGGTGTCGTTAAACTTAGAAGATCGAGTAAATACGTGGCCATCGAGTAAGACCTCGTGTCTTCACCTAAGAGTTGGTTGGGGGTTGATAAGGTGAAAAGGAAGGATGGCGATCAAAAAACCAGAAGAGCCAAGAGCCTAAGGGTTTATAAAATGTCCCGAATCGGCTTGTGGTTGAATGCCAAGACCTGTTGGAGAGTGAAAAGACTGATTCTATTAGTCAAGACGACAAGGCCTACATGAAAGCCGATCCACATGCAACACGCAACTTTGGGCTTCTAGCACACTGTATATACATATTTACACTCTTCCCGATATCACTCTGTTGCCATCGTCGTATCGCACCATTTATTGATCATCGAGCACGTGGAGATACTTGCGCTCCTCCTTCCTCTCCTTTTCGGTGGCCGGCGGAAGGTCGTAGAAGGCTGAGCTGCGGAATCCTTGCTGCAAGAAAGTTAGAATATCAGGCGCCTAAGAAACTAGTGGTGGTGCTGGGGGACGTACGAGATAATCATAGGTAAAGTTGCTGATGTCGCCCGGCTCGATGCCCAAATCCTTGAAGGTCTTGGCCGTTTCATCAATCTTTTGGTCGATGAACTCGCGCTCAACCTCGTCGGCGGACAGGTACGGCCACCAGGTAACACTGTTAAGGAGGCCGGCGAGGGGTTTGAGAATGGCCTTGGGTACGTTGATATGCCGGCGTTGTTTATATATTTCCCTGTCAACCAAGGCGGCAATTTCTTCTGTGGAGTACACCTTCGGTCCGTAGAGCTCGAAGGTCTGAGAGGCCGTGGCGTCATCGAAAAGCATGAGTTCAAGAGCGTGGCCGACATCGATTACCTTCAGTTGTTAGTATTAGATGCTTCGCTCATGCCGCGGAAGGTAATTGGCGGATGGACGTACATGTACTGGTCTGTACCGCTCTTGCATGTGGTTGGATGTGAGACTCATTACACTGGCAAGCTTCAGCAAGAGATTGTCCTCAAAGCCGAACATGGGTGCGGGCCGGACGATAGTGGTCTCAGGGAAGATGTTTCGCGCGACTTCTTCGCCGCGACCCTAGCCAAAGCTGTTAACAACTAGAAAAGACCGAGAATTGGGTTATTGGTACCTTCGTTGCATAAAATTCGGACGGGGAGGCTGGATCTGCATTGTACGAGGAAACGTGGATATATCGGTCGACATCGTACTTGGCCACCGTCTCGACAATACGTTCGGTTCCCTCGACATGAACATCTTCCAAAGAGAAGTTCCTATCGACGAGTTAGTACAAGCCCCCTTTCCTTCCCACTTCATGCGCGGATGGGACCGGTGATAACTTTACTTGGTGGGATAGTTGCGACCGACTAGGTTGTAGACAACATCTGAATGACGGATGCTCTCTTCGATAGATTGCGTGTTCCTTAGGTCGTACTCCTGTTTGTTATATTGATATTAGCGACATCTGGCAGCAACCACGGGGGAAATAGTGCTGGGAGGCTCCATTGGAGACGTACAATGAAAACCACACGTCCAAGGTCACCAGAGACCTTAAGATGGCGCTTTGCCATTTCTTCCCGGAAGGGAACAATAACGGTGCATCCCTGGCGAGCTGGGCCTCGGCGTAAGTATCATTCCAGACCACCGAACTCCGATAGGGCGATAGAAAGTCCAAACCTAAGCGATTGACGATATATCGACCGAGCTGTCCCGTCGCTCCAAACACCGTTGCCGTGTGACCTAGCCTTCATGTCAGAGCCGTATTGTATTGCAGTGGCTGCGTCGATCGAACTTTACCTCCGAGAGACGACCTACCCGCAGGGACATGTTAGATTCCACGCCGCCAGGTTATATTGAAGAGCATTGGAAACGCCAGAAACTCACCGTCCACCCTGCGTGCGCAGGATTGGCTTGCCAGTTCGGGTGATAGCGATGTCTGACAGCAGTTGTTGCCGAGGAATATTGCGCGTAATATTCCGCGCAAGCTTTCGAGAGGACCGCACTGCGGTCTGTACAGACGCCATATTGGCAGTGACCGAGCAGCAGCGCTGGAATACTTTGGTCCGGTTCAATTGACCTTAATTGAGGCTTCGCGGGACGAGGGTGTTGATCGGATGGGGGATTGTATTGATGGAGGCAAGGCAAAATAGCTTACTAGCATTTTAGAATGTAGTTCATATCATGTGACCCTGCTTCATCCGTCCGCCCATGCAAGAATACCGCTCACTTCCTCGTTGAAGAGGAGACAGTACAGAGGTACCTCACGAAACGTACAAGTACAACGCCCCCAAGTCACTTCCTCATCAATGACCTCAAACCGCGCTGTTTCCTGGAATCCTGGTGCCAGCTGGTGACCCGAGCTGGTGACCCGTTTAGATTCGTTGCCACCAACCAGCTTCAGCGCACTAGGCTCCCAAGGCCACGACTGTCAGCAACCCGTCCATGACATCCAGATAGCTTGGAGAGCACGAGGCCCAGCTTCCATCCTCATATCTCCCTCCGTCCATTTCAATCAGACTCCAACCACAATAGCTGTCCTTAATAGTGAACGAAAGTTCTGGACATACATGGGCCTTTCTCTTGTCAAATAATTACTTCAGAACCGCTTATTCTGATCGTCCACTTCCAGGCAGCCATTGCTAATCCATCCCGCCACCTCCAGTTCGAGGAGGATCTCTGTACGGTCCTACCCTGCTTCGCCCGCACCGATTGCGGTCAAACCCGACCCTCACGATGAGTTACGATACAATCCCGGATTTCTTGGCGGACCAGAGAGATGCAGCCCCAGAGGAGCTCCAAGGACTTATTCTAGAATTTGAGAATTTCTGGGAGCGCAAACTCTGGCATCAACTCACTGAGGCGCTTCTACAATTCTTCCGTGATCCACGCAGCGAGCCACAGCGCTTACCTTTCTATAAAACCTTCATATCGAAATTTGCCGATAAGATCAACCAGCTGAAGCTTGTAGAGCTTGCCTTGGCAGCTTCGACACAATGCCTAGGTACGAAACCGCGCGCTTCCTAACACCTTTGGATTTGACAACTGACGAGGAGGTCGCACCCAGATAATCACGAAAAACTTCATTTCCTGGAAGCACTGGCGAAGAAAGTAGATAACGAGAACACGCAAGACGCTCTGGTCTATGCCTCTGTCGCCGTCGCGAGAGTCAAGCTGGAGTTACATGACCGCGATGGCGCTCGCAGGGACTTGTCGAACTGCGAAAGGATCCTGGACAGCTTTTCTTCGGTCGAGACTGTCGTTCATGCTGCTTTCTATGACGCGAACGCAACGTATTACCAGGTTCGATTGCCAGAATACCGTCGAGAAGCGATTGAGATCTGGCCATAGCTAACTACGCGCTATCAAACAGATGATCACCGACTTCGCCGCATACTATCGCAATGCCCTTTTGTATCTCGCCTGCATTGACGTGAATTCTCTTTCCCCCGAAGAGAAGGAGAGTCGGGCCTACCACCTCAGCGTTGCTGCGCTTGTATCGGCCAGCATCTACAACTTCGGCGAGCTTCTTCTCCATCCAATCCTCGATGCCCTTGTCTCCTCCAAGGAATACCCGTGGCTTCGAGAGCTACTCTTCGCGTTCAATCGGGGTGATCTCGATGCTTTTGACCGCCTAGCAAACCACATCGCATCTAACAAGCTCCTGCATGAGCACTCCGCCGCACTTCGCCAAAAGATATACCTAGCAGCTCTCACCGAGGCTATCTTCCAGCGGCCACCGCACGAGAGATCTATCTCATTCAACGACGTCGCCGAGTCGGCCAAGGTCCGCCCGAACGAGATCGAGCATTTAATTATGAAGGCCTTCAGTCTAGGGCTACTGAGAGGCACCATTGACCAAGTCAATCAAATCGCCCACATCACCTGGGTACAGCCGAAGGTCCTCGACATGAAACAGATTGACAACATGCGCCAAAGGCTGTTGGAATGGGATTCTAGTGTGAATGACTTGGGTCATTATATTGAAAACGCGGGCAAGGATGTCTGGGCCGTTTGATACACAGAGAGGGATGGGAGGATACAGGAGTGATACTGTCTCTGTGCTCCCTATTCATAGAAAGTATAAAAAGGAGTAAATCGATCTTCCGATATCACGCTTCAAGACCCGTCTCTGTGATGTACTTGCACACGTCTCCAAATTGCATACTCTAACCTCGCTATTCGTACAGTAACAATGCCATATCATCTTGCACGCAGGGTATCCAGCCATCCACCGGTGTCTGCTTAGTCTGTAGATGATCCTAGGAGCACGACAGATCCGACAAGCCACACCGGCCACCAAACACACCAGATCACAAAGGGGGTATAGTTTCCCCAAACGTTCCAACTAAACGCTGCCTCTAGCAGAAATGAGTGGGTATTCATGCCCACGAGTGAGGCCATAACATAGAGGACCGTCGTCGGCGCTAGGGCGTTAAGCAGGCACACGACGGGAAATCTGAGCCGACTATCTTTGCGAAAAGGCACAGCAAAAGACATGGGACTCGCCAAGAGCCCGACAAAGAAGGCCAGAGGGAAATTCAAAGTCGCCAATGAGGACAGAAACATGCCAAGGAGGAGTAACGAGAAACATTTGGCTAGAAGATAGTGTCGAAGCGATGGGCTGCAGTAACGACTAAGAACCCATGAGAGAAGATGAGGCAACACACATGTGGCAATGCTAAGTGCGAGTAGTATGGGCGAAAGGAGCTGTAACACCGTCAGCGGACGCCTATGGGAGGGAACCCGAGGATATCGAATGAACATACGTGAGCAGGAGCATGATTGAAGATGTACAACGGTAACACGCCAATCGCGTGGCAGCCTATGACCAGAGTCAAGGGAAGGAACAGCTCCCTCTCTGTGCCAGTTGTTGGGCCTGGGCGCGCTTGCTGTTTTGGGTAAGGGTTAGGTGACGACGAGCCTGTGCTGGGGCGGAGAGAGTGCCCACTCTTCACCCAGAGATACGTTGCCATTATTGTGAAGTTCGCAGCGAGGAGCATGGCACTTGGAAGATAGGTGCCAATACTAACAAACCGGTCCTTGCTCATGAGAAGATAAAAGAAGAAGCTCTGATGAAGGTGCTCGAGTAAATTGTTGAGACTTCGAAATGACCCTTCAATCAGCCTACCCATCGCCATCTCGTCTTGCCATCCCTCCCCATAAGGTTGAAGGGTCACAGCATCCACATGATATGGAATGAAGCTGCTATGAGGACCGGTTGCGCAGCCGAGTCCTTGATTCAGCATCCCGCGAAGCATAGTTTGTAGCCGATCGCGGTAAGAATCAGTATGATGCCACATCTTCTGAAGGGTTGAGCCGAACCCCATCTGCCCACCAGCGATATGCACGACAGAGTTGATTAGATCAAGGTTGGGTAACTGGCCATTAACGCCATCGTAGACGATATGGACTGCTTTGAATCTTTTGTCCTGTGGATAATCAATGGCTATAGCCCCTTGTAGGGCTCCGGCCTTAATTGGGAGGGGGTTTACCCATAATTGGTTGTGGGAGTCGTGATAGGCATCAACCCAGGCCTGGGTTCCTGTCCTGCTATCCGGGGGAAATAGGAATATGATATCCTTGGACCAAAGTGACCACCCTACTAGACATGTGAGCATCATGCGAAGTAATAAGGGAGGGATTTGCTCTCCCATACTTTTGAAATAGCGTGCGAGAGTTAAGGCGAGAGCGACACCTTGTCTGTTCAACACCTCCTCCATATTCCTCCAGGCCGCAACCAATACTATAGCTTCGGTTGCATCACCCCTCGGTGCCTGCAGGATGGCGTATATGTTTTCCCCAGTATACACATGACCTGAGGAATGGTATGTGTAGTTTTGCCGGGAGACCTTCAGTCCAATGCTGTTGAGTATTGTCTCGAGGTTGTCATTGACCCTAGCACCTTCGAGTTAATCGTCGGTAATCACGTTGTCCGAATATGGGATCCATACTCGAAGTTTGTCTTGTTGGAGAGCTCGTTGACCTCACTTCGGTATGCTCGGAAGACATTCTGATCACTTCCACTGAAGTAGGTATGTACTTGTCCCGGTAAGAGAGCATTTTCGGATATATATGTACGCCGAGAGTAGGAATCAAACGGAAGGAGCAAAAGCCATGTTACTCCGACGATGATGAGGAGAAGAGATAGGTAGGGAGGGAGCTTCAGGACACGAGGATCGCGACGAAGCTGGAGGGCGGTGGCTAGGTATGCCATCAGCGGTAAAGCGCGGCAAGAAAAATCGCGGTTGGAACTTACCAAGAAGGCGCGGCATGTCGAAGAGTGAACCCAGCGTCGTGGTTTGGGCGCTGGGCTGTGAGCGAAAGTGGAACGTGTCCGGGAATTAGGAGTTGAAGATGTAAATCGAGGAATTGGGGAATCTAAGGCCCCTGGTCAGTGCGACAAAGTGACGTAAGGAGTAAACTTCTCTAAATTTATTAACCAATTAATACCCTTTTTTTTTTTTTTATAAATATATACTTCGTATACGAAGTATATTAA
>SJVG01001088.1:0-11351 GCA_034774675.1 Scedosporium minutisporum
CCCTCTGAAGTCTTCGAGGATTCGCGGCTGATCTGATCTGTTCAAAAAATCAAGTCTACTTGGGATCGTGATAAATTGTGGCGGATATCCTGGCGGAGGCTATATCGGTGGCCAATATTGGCAAGATCCTGGGGCATTCAACAACGGCTTCAAGGGACTCTGCAGTGTCTTTGTCACTGCTGCTTTTTCCTTTGCCGGCACCGAGTTGGTCGGTCTGGCTGCTGCAGAGACGGCGAACCCCAGAAAGTCACTGCCTACCGCCGTGAAACAAGTTTTCTGGAGAATCACCCTCTTCTACGTTGTCGCACTCACCTTGGTGGGTCTTCTAGTTCCCTACAACGAGCCAAGGCTTCTTTCAGAGAACAGCGACACGAGTGGCGTACTCACGGCTAACGCCTCTCCCTTCGTCATCGCCATCGAAAAAGCGCGCATCGCCGTGATCCCGTCGGTGATGAACGCGGTAATCCTTGTTGCCGTTCTCTCTGTGGGGAATTCTGCCGTCTTCGGTTCTTCACGTACCATGGCGGCGCTTGCGGATCAGAACCACGCACCGGCCTTCCTGTCCTACATCGACCGCAAAGGACGACCGCTGATGGCCATTCTCATTGCTGGCATCGTCGGTCTCCTTTCCTATATCGCCGAGGTGGAAAACCAGGAGATCGTGCTCGAGTGGCTCCTGGCTTCCTCAGGCCTCTCATCCATCTTCACGTGGGGCTCTATATGCCTCTGTCACATTCGCTTCCGCAAGGCGTGGGCACACAAGGGCCGGAAGCTGGAGGACCTCGCCTACCGCAGCCAGATTGGCGTGGTAGGCTCGTATATTGGCCTCTCAATGAATCTCCTCGTGCTCGTTGCCCAGTTCTGGGTCGGTGCCTTCCCGATCGGCTGGAGGGATATGACATCGCGGCAGCTCGCCGAGAGCTTCTTCCTCAAGTACATGGCAGCGCCGATTGTTTGCAGCTTTTACGTGTGCCACAAGCTTTACTACCGGACAAGGATTGTGCGCATACAGGACTTGGATGTCGACACCGGGCGGAGGGAGTTTGCCCTGCCGATATTGGTGGCGAGGGAGGCGGAAGAGAGGAGGGCATGGCCGAGATGGAAGAAGATTTACAAGTTCCTCTGTTGAGCGTCATGCATAGGATCAATCTTCTCGCTCATTGACCCGAGCGTCAATGTTGCGCATACCCCAGAGGCAGCGGCGGCGTTTTTCTTTTCTTTTTTTCGTAAGCAATTTTATTTGAGGACATGATGGGTCGGACGGAAGCACGGCGTTTGGAGAGATGCCCGAGCTAATGATGCTCACATATTCCTTTGTGGTTATTCATGTTCTTTCACTGATGCTCATTCGGGATGGCGGCATCGACTTGTACATATATTCCTGTTCGCTAACTGGCGTGGGAACGGGAAGCTATCTGATATGGATCTTGGGTCAGGATTCGATTTAATATAGACAGACTTGATCTGACATGGAGCAAATGGAGCCGATTGTATCCCCAAGGGCACCTTCACTGATATCTCATGGCATTTCATCCAGAGCAAGGTTGAGAGTCCTCAGATATGTACGATGCGACGCCCCTAATTGATTCGCTTACTTCGCAGAGTTGAAGACACTTCTTCGCAGCCCTCGTTTTGCGCAGTGGTACGAAGTCGAAAGAGTAAAAGTGGCCTCTGCTCGTTCCCTCTTTGCAGGTATTGGTGGGTGGCTGACAGGGTCTCCAAGTTGAAACAACAGGGATGGGATCCTGGACTTCTTGATTAGGTTCATGGCAGGGATCGAACATCTCATCATGTCTATCTGATCCTGGACGGTTCTAGGAGAACATTGTATTACCCGCGAGGCGTTGATTGATGCAATTGGGTCAATGACTGTAGCACACGAGCTTGCTGACTTGCTGGACGGACGAGGACATAGTGAGGATTTATTCCACAGAGCCTAGCCCAAGGTACGAAGTAAAAACAGACGAAACTCAAAAAGACTGGACCACCAGGGCGGATCACGTGGCGTAATGTTCCAGGGGAAAATTTGCGGGTCCACGATTCAATTGAAAGCTGCAAGACGGACTGTGGAGCAACATGGAGAAGCCCAAGTCGGAACGTGCAGCCCATGTATGTACGTATGTTCGTTGCAGAAGTAGGCCTTTCGGTAACCCCAAGTGAAGGTGCGAGTAGAACCACTTTTATATTAATAGATATCTCTCATATATGGTGAAAGTACTTCGTACCCCAGGCCTACACCGTCCTCGGTAGAGTGAGGAAGAAGAATCTACTGGCAAAATAGAAGAGCGTTTCCGATCCTTCGTCGAAAAACGTGAGTTCCGTTTGAGACTCACAAACCGAGATACTTGTTCGTTGCCAAGCTCCTTGCAGGGGTACAAGGTTTGCCGCGTCCGCCAACTGAGGGGCCAAGTACCATAGCAACTGGTGCACAGACCATGGAAGTTTTCCAAATAACGGATTAGGTCCTCCTTTAATATGCGCCAAAGACACGGGTGTGTTCTATAGCGCGTCTTCCATGTATGAAGTATACGTACATGACCACTTCAAACTGCCACGGTTGAGACTCGACTTCTCCTTCCCAAAACCGTGTGGAGTGAGTGTACACTATTCCACTGCACCATAATATTTACATTGAAGGACCCTCCGTTTGCATGATGAACCCCATTGGCAACTACCAACCGTACCCACACTCCCACAAACAACAAGCAGCTTCGTCCCATCCCCCCTTTCATCTCGTCTCCTCCCCCTCCATCTTTTTCTCGTGCCCTCCAATTCCTCTCTCACTCGCGGGAAAGTTCTCAATTTGAGTCCCAAAACAACAAGCCTTCCGCCACGGTTGCCCTTCTCGAGACAACCTTGAACACATCCTCCTCCCCAACACCACCGCGTTCCTAGTTGAGGATTTCGCTGGTCATCTGCTGTTGCTTGAATCCCCCGCCTCGTCAAGGTCCCCCCTCCTCTGGGCGAGCCTCTCTCACAGAACAAACAACCGGAAACCACCAGCACCACACCATCTGAATACCTCTGCACAATGGCCTCCACATATAGGCAGTTCTTAGCCTCGCCAAACTCATCGCTGCTTTCCGCGGACGCTACCCTACACTATGTGACGACTACGACGGCGATTCGCGGTGCGACCGATATTATCAAGCACCTGAACTCGTTGCGCAACCAAATCAAGAAGACCGCCGAAGATTTTCTCGATGTCATTGAAGGCCGAAACGCCGCCGCCATCCAGGTCAAGACCACCATGACTTTTGTCAGCAGTGGTGGACCGTACTTGCCTGGACTTGATGACAACTTCCTCTCTGAGCGAGAAGTCAACCTTCCAATTGTGCGCCCACTCTCCCCTTTCTTTTGGTCTCGTTCCTCCCCAGCTACAATTCTAGTATATCCACTTCGCTTCTCCCCTTACTAATTCGACTTTCCTTGCGATAGATGCACATCGTGTCATTCGACGGGCAGGGCAAAATTGCGCAGATTCGACAGAGCTGGGACCAAGGTGCGCTCCTCAAACAACTAGATGTTATCGGCAGGTCGGGTCGAAACTGGCCCATCCGCGACTGTGCCGATCAGATCAAGGTCATCACCACCTGTCTCTCTGCCAGAGGCGCCGCCGCCGAGAGCGCGCCCGAGAGTAGTGACGTGTCTCACCGCTCCCGGGGTAACTCGGTGAATGCCCTTCGCGACCCTCACGCTTCTCTCGAGCTTTTTGCCCCTCGAGATGCCGCTGAAGACGCCGCAGCTGCGAGAATCATTTCACCTTATGCGGGTACTCGACCTCGCCAGCGATCCTTCACAGAGATTTTTGGTGATGAGCCTACTGACGAAGATGACGGCTCGCCGATTCGGGGTCGTTCTCAGTCACCAAGCAAATTCATCGCGCCCAAGGCCGGCTCTAATAAGAAGTTCCAGCCCAACCGACTCTTTGAAACCGACGAACAAGAGGAGGATGATGGTCGCGGACGTGTTCAGCATCAAACCCGGCCTATTGCTCCCAAGATTGGCGCTGGAAAGAACTTCCAACCTAGTCGTCTGTTTGAGATGGAAGAAGAGGCCCATGACGAGGACAATGGACGTGGACGTTCGCAGCATCAAACCCGCCCTATTGCTCCCAAGGTAGGAGCCGGAAAGAACTTCCAACCTAGCCGCCTGTTTGAGGTGGAGGATGAGCAGGATTCTCCAGACAACAAACCGAAGCCAGACCGGTTTTACCGCCCCAACCCCAAGCGATTCCAGCACTTTGCCTTGGGTGATAACCACGACGAAGGTGAAGAGACCACGCCGAAGGCTAGTGGCCCGACAGATAGGAGCAGATCCAGGTCTAAGCATGACAGCTCGTGGTCCTTTGATGACTTTGTAACGCCGCAGAAGGCACTTCCTACTCGGACTATCCGCCGCCCCCAGGATGTGCGTCATTGGGATAACGAGGCTGAAGAAACCCCGGCTAACCAACGGAAACCCGTCGGTAAGGCCCGCCGCGATGCCGAGCACCACTTCGACTTTGCCGACGACGGCCCAGAGCCGACGGAGCCTCGCCCTGCCGGTGTCCCCAGAGGAACGAAGCACAACACCGGCCTTGGATTGTACGACAACCACGTCTACAATGAAGACGGCAAGACCCCTTCTCCTGGCCCTGATCCGTACGCACTTGGAAATATCACCAACCTTAAGGACCGCAAGAAGACGTTTGATCCTAGCTTCTCAATGACTGACGACCCCGAAGGTGACCTGACCCCCCAGCCTCGCAAGGTCAGTGAGGATCGCAAGAAGGCTGTGAAGATGATGGAGGCCAATTGGGCTGCTACCGATGACTCGCCCGCATCCCAGAAAGAGAACTCCCGTGGTAGCGCTGCTGCGCCGGGCCGAAGGATGGGCAACCAGGGAATTTCCATTGCCGGTGATGGGATGGGCTCGAGAATGGGGGCAAATGCCGACAGGGCTGGTAACAAAGGGATTCTTATTGGCGGTGACGGAATGGGTGGAAAGAAGGGCACTGCCCGTGACTGGCTCTTCCCCGAAGAGGACTAAATCCGGCCGACACTCGATCTGCATTCAGTGATCGGCGGATGGAGTAGAGAATATGTGCGAGTCTGCGCTTTTGGTGAGGCCGAGAAAAGAAATCGAAGAGGAGACATGACGATGAGTTTTGAAGGATGGCGGCAGCTCACTCCTGTGAATGCCGCCATATGTCACGGCACTGTACACTGACGATTATACACCCTAGCGTTTCTCTTGCAATGTTTTTCATAGTTTTATTTTCCTGCGCCTCCTCGGGCTGGTGCGTCGTATTAGCTTTCAGATACTTCATACTTCATCAATTGATGTTCTACTCAACGCCCAAAACTCTAGTTCCCATGTATGTGTGCCTCCTGGTAGGAAATTAGAGATACCGTTTGGAGGAGACCTCGACTTTAAAGGCCATGACCCTTTTAACAGCCGGGCTGCTCAATCGTTTTCCAGTAGTATAGGGGGATTCCTGCTCTCGATGCGCTTGTATGGGCTTGACAGATACTAACAATTCGATGGTCTTAGAACTGCAGCCCATAAATTCAGAAGCGTTCCAGGATAGCTGCGTGATCGCCCAGGTGCTAGAATCGTGGTGAGTCCGACGGATTAAATGTATGGACGTAGCGCTGACGGCCTTTTTCAGGCACAACTAGCATATGATAGGCTGCTCGCGCAAACCTCATGCGGACAGGTGGGGTGGTTTGGGCGACGGGAATGGAACTTCCTTTGTCTGACATCAATCCTCATCGTTTGTACAGGTACTTGCACCGACCATTGGAAGCCAAATTGTGTGACTGCCTTATCAATGACGATTCAAATTGTTACGTGTCAATCTAAACTGCCGCTATTAAAAGTGGTGCCTCAGTAGGTTTGTTACAAGTACTTCGTGCCTAAAATTGTAGCTTCAGTGTTCCCATCCACCACGATCGGTACTCTGTACAAATAGAGTGAAGTCTAGGTGGTGGTCCTGCTTATTGGCTCCACGACTTGGCTGACGCCGCTTCGAAAGGTCCAGCTTGTCCTTCAGGTTCGCTTGCTGCATGGGCCACCATTAAACATTCCATCCATCTATTTCCCATTCTTGCCATTAGTGCAGCTCACCACCCGTTTATCGACCCAACAACGCCCTCGTTCGAAAATTCGATCTATTTTCTACTCACGAGCTTGATGAGCAACCACGATTCCTCCAAGACGCAGCGATGAGGTTTAGGGGCAAGGCTGCAGCCTCATGGCGCAGTATTCTACTGTCGTCCCTCTTGTGGACGGCAGCCGTCGCGAAATCAGACACCCCTACGATGAGCGTCACCAGCTTCGAGAATCCTCCGAGAGGTCTTCGGTACTTCCGCGGCTCCGACGATATTCTGTTCCACGACCCGGCCGAACGAGTTGTCTACCGTTCCGATGACGCAGGCACCACCTGGCACAAAGTCGAGGGCGTACCCGCCGGCGCGGCCGCGGCTCTCGTGATGCACACCTATGACCCGACACGCGCGTACATTCTCGGCCGCGAAGATAAGCATTATCGCACAAGCGATAACGGCAAGACGTGGACCAAGTTCGCCAGCGGCGCTGATTCAAGCTTCTCCGAGGCGGGTCATCTGTCCGATGAAGTGCTTAGTTTCCATGCGGGCAACCCAGATAAGATACTCTTCAACGGTGTTCAATGCAAGTTGTTCATCTGCTCCTATGTGACGACGTATACGACCGATGGCTTTGAATCCCCTCCCAAAGATCTCCGACACCATGCCACTGGCTGCTGGTGGGCCAAGTCTACCCCCGAATTCACCACTGGCGAGGACGAGCTCGATGCGAATAGGGTTCTGTGTATTGTCGAAGACGGGTTCACTCGACGGAAGGAAGACCAACGTCTTGTTATTTCGGACACTTTCTTCCGGGAGGCAAACGGACAGCCCGAAGAATTCGAGCCTACTATTGGAACCATCAAGGGCATCTTTGGTGCCGTGAATCTTGCTGGCGTGAAGAAATTCATACTCGTGGCCACAACTGCTTCCCGGACTGACGAGATGGCCCTATTCGTTTCTACAGATACGAAGAAGTGGCATATAGCTATGTTCCCCGAAAGTCACGGACACACGATTAACCAGGGCTCCTACACGGTTTTGGAGAGTACCAATTACAGTGTTCAGATCGACGTCATGAGCTCGCGTCCGTCGCAGCCCATGGGCGTTCTTTTCACCAGCAATTCCGATGGCACTTACTTTACCGAGAACGTCGAATATACCAATCGAAATGATATGGGTCTTGTTGACTTCGAAAAGATTTCGGGTATCCAAGGTGTCTTCCTCGTTAACACTGTCAGCAATGGGAAAAAGCTGGAAAAACACGGCGATGCTGAAAGAGAGGTTGTGACCGAAATTACCTTTGACGATGGGCGTACGTTTGACAAGGTCATGGCAGGAGATAAACGAATCCATCTTCATTCCGTCACGCACATGATAAACATGGGCCGCGTCTACTCCAGTCCGGCTCCCGGCCTCGTAATGGGGAATGGGAATACAGGCAGCCATCTCGAGAGCTTAGAGAAGGCCGATCTTTATGTGTCGGATAACGGCGGCGTCACTTGGAAGAAGGCCCTTGAGGGCCCGAACAAGTACGATTTCGGCGACCAGGGTTCCATCCTCGTTGCTGTAAAGCACTCGTTGGAACAACCGGTGTCTGAGTTCAGCTACTCGCTTAATCACGGTGACAAATGGGAGCAGGTTGCCTTCCCTGACAATATCAAGCTCATTCCATCGTGGTTCACTACCAGCCAGGACTCCTCAACCCTCAAATTTATTCTTCTCGGAAGGGAGGCTGGTGGCGAGGGCAGGTTCCACATGATTAGCATCGATTTTGAGGGCCTCCGGGAGCGTACCTGTGGTGAAGATGACTTGGAAGACTGGCATGCGCGTGCCGACAGCGATGGCCACCCTACTTGTATCATGGGTCACAAACAAACTTTCCGCCGCCGCAAGAAGGACGCCGATTGCTTCATCAGGAAGGAATTCAAAGAGGCGATCGCCAAGACGGAGCCCTGCGAATGTGCGGATCTGGATTTCGAGTGCGACTTCAACTTTGTCAGGGATGAAGATAAAAAATGCGTTCCCGACGGTCCATTGATAGATTCAAGCGGCGCCTGCAAGGACAAGAAGCCGGAAGACACATTTCAGGGGTCGTCTGGTTGGCGAAAAATTCCAGGCAATACTTGCGAGCGAGGAAAGGGCGATCAAAAGGATGACCTTGTGGAGAGGAAGTGTTCCGACGTTGTGGGAGGCCCGTCGTCCGGGGAGAATGATGGTAAAATCGTTGGGGATCACTTCACCTTCAAGACCAAGTTTAAGGATTTCCAAAAGTTTTATCTCGAGCGTGGCGACTCGAGCTCACGAGGTGATGAGTCGCTTATTGTCCGACCCGTTCTCTACGAAGGCAGTCGCATGAGTTATGACAACAAGCTCTGGCGCACGGCCAACCATGGCAAGAAGTGGGAGAGGATTCTCGAGGACGAGGACATCGAAGGGATATACCCTCATCCCACTTTCACTGACGTTCTATTCTTCACTACGGCCTCAGAGAAGGTCATATACACCGTTGACAGAGGCATTCATTTTCACTCGTTCAAGGCGCGGAGGAAGCCAGCCACAGACGTTTATCCCTTTTCTTTCCATCCGGATAAGAAAGACTGGATTATCATGTTGAGCAAGAATTGCGATGACTCGGGTGACAGTTGCTATCGCGAGGCGCACCTTTCGGTAGATAGAGGAGATAACTGGAAGACGATCTTGCGCCACGTAGTCAAATGCGAGTTTACGGGAGGCGATGCGTATAAGACGCGGCACCAGAAGCAGATTGTGTGCGTCGCTCGGGGTCAGGGCGATGAGGGCGCCAAGGAGACCAAGCTTTTCGTCAGTGACGATTTCTTCGATGAGGATATCATCAACCCCAAGCTGATTGGCGATGGGGCGGAGGGAGAGGCGTCGGCCCGCAACTTTGCGACCATGGCGGAGTTCATCATTGTGGCGGCAGCACACGAGGGCATGGAAGGACTTATCGCATTTGCCAGCGTAGACGGCAAGACGTATGCCCAGGCCAAGTTCCCCGTGAACCTCAAGGCAGATCATAGCGTCGAGTATACCGTCTTGGATAGTTCAACGCACGCTATCAACATGTTTGTTCCTACCGAGATGCGCGAAGGACGACGGTATGGAAACATTCTCAAGAGCAACTCCAATGGCACGACGTACGTTCTCAGCGCATCGGGAGTCAATTGCGACGACTACTACTACGTCGACTTTGAAAAGATTCCCGGCCTCGAGGGTGTATCGATTATCAACACGGTGGCTAACCGCGACAAGCCCGACGAACCCAAGAAGCTGCAGACCAAAGTCACTCATAATGATGGGTCTGAATGGTATTATTTGGCGCCTCCGGCTAAAGACGCCGAAGGCAAGTCATTTTCATGCCGCAGCGCCAATGGAGACCCGTCCTGCGCGCTCCATCTCCACGGTTTTACGGAGAGAATGGACAAGAAGAAGAGTTATTCGGTGGCCACAGCGGTCGGCCTCATGTTCGGCGTGGGTAATGTCGGCCCTCACCTCGGGTCCATCAAGGATGCCGATACCTTCATGACGACCGATGGTGGTGTTACTTGGAAGCAGGTCCAAAAGGGTATCTGGACGTGGCAGTACGGCGACCAAGGATCCATCACGGTGCTCGCGAAGCTTTGGCGGGTAGACCAACAGGTCAATACCAACCACGTAATGTATTCAACAGATGAGGGCGAGACGTGGAAGAAGTATCAGTTCTCGGAGGAGGAGGTTGCCATCCATGACATCACCTCACCGCGATCGGGTAGTTCACGTAACTTTATCCTTTGGTCTAGCAAGGGTAGTGATGAGGTGTCCGCTATTAACCTTGACTTTTCTGGTCTCTCATCGAGACCCTGCGAAGAGTCCGACTATTATACGTGGACTCCCAGCGACCCTTCTGGGGGCGATGGTTGCCTCTTCGGCCACAAGTCCAAGTACTTGCGCAAGGTCAAGGGCAAGGAGTGCTACAATGATGGCAGGGTTCGTCACGAGCTTATAGCAGAGAACTGCCAGTGTACTCGTCGCGACTTTGAGTGGTATGTTCACACACACATTCTCACATACACACACACCTTTCTTTCCTACATCTCTCCCCTTCTTTGTTTATCGTGAACTGAGTGAGAATGAGTTTGGCTAACTCCCTTTTCCCTATGCAGTGCCTACAACTATGAGCTGGACAAGAGCGGCCAGTGCTCTTTGGTCGAGGGCCTATCCCCACTCAACGCCGAGGAATGGTGCAAGCAACACCCTGACGAAGCCGAGTACTACGAGCCTACGGGCTACCGCCGCATTCCCCTGACAACCTGCAATGGCGGTCGCGAGCTCGACAAGGCACTCAACAGCTGGCCGTGTAAGGGCCACGAGGAGGAATACGAACGGCGTCATCGCGTCTCGGGCGTGGCCATCTTCTTCGCCGTCACGGTTCCGTTCGTGCTTGCCGCAGCTGCCGGCTGGTGGGTCTGGCGCAACTGGAAGAGCCAATTCGGGCAGATTCGGCTTGGTGAGTCCAGCGCGTTCGACGGCGAGGCTCCGTGGGTCAAGTATCCTGTCATTGCGGTCTCGGCGATCGTAGCGGTGGTGGCGGCCATACCGTTGGTGGCAACGAGTCTCTGGCGAGCGGCGACGTCGACGTACCAGCGCGTCAGCGGCGGCGGCAGGCGGGGATCGAGTAGAAGCTGGTTCTACAACGGTCCTAGGAGGTTTACGACGAGGGACAGCTTCGCTCGGGGGATGGGCGATTACGAGGATGTGGACGATGTGGAAGGGGAGCTGCTTGGGGAGGAGAGTGACGAGGAAATATAGACTGGGAAAACGAATGGGTCCAGCGGAGGGCATCATAGGGACTCATCTCTATGAGAATTTTACATGTACTTTATTTTGTTAAAAATTTCCTTATTTTTATATGGACTCTGGCAATTGTGCTTAACGATGCTGTTACATCTGTGAGGGTCATTTTGTGCTTTCTTGATAGAATACGTCTGGCAATCAAGTTCATTTTCCATATCTGTAGAAGTTCGTCTGACGCACATTCCCAGTTTTGAGACTGGCAGTTTGTGTTATATACGAAATCTTTGGTCTGGATTCTCAACGTCTCATGGAAGCTCAAGTGGTCGAGCGGTGACGCACTGCTTACAAACTACTTCCGCAAGGCGCCGGCGTGGAACCCGGTCTGGTCAAACCATGAGACGCGGAGGAAATTTGGGAAGTGGGAAAGGGAAATTGGGAACTGGGGGGGGGGAAGTGGGAATTTTTTTT
>SJVG01001089.1:0-11348 GCA_034774675.1 Scedosporium minutisporum
GTTCCCGAGTTAGCGTTATAAAATTGATGGATTCATCGGGTCGGCCCGCTCTCATTATCGCGAACACGACTGGCGAACTGGGTGCAGAGGGGACCTAGGACCTGAGACGCGCCGCAATATTTGGGTTAGAGTTTTATTGGTTATACTCATGCTGCTTTTCCTGCGTCATTTGATCCACGTGATAAATTGATGGCGGCACTCGGATATGCCGGGAAGTGCTCTCGGTTTCAAACTTGATCTTGAGAATGTTACGGTTCAAACACCTCATGTCTCGTTAGTTGCCCAATAGTGTACACGCCCGATCTCTCATGTCCTTGTTTAAAGGCGAAAGCCATGGCGACGGAAATTTCCGGTTGGCTTCCCCTTGCTTTTTTCTCCATCGTTGCCCTGCTCGTGGCTTATCTTGCCCGACTTAATTCGCTTTTGAAGCGTGTGCCAGAGAAGGTCCAGGGGCTCTGCCAGCCGAGATGGACGGCGGAACAACTCAAAAAGACGTACACTGAGCTTGAAAATCGCGCCTTGGACTACAAGGCCCATGTACCTCCAAGGTTGGAACGCCGATATGTAGTTACCGGCGGTAATGGTAAGGTTACGGCGATTCAGTGCAGTTAAACTTTAGCCACCCCACCACCTCACACTGCAGAACTAGGTCTCGTTGGCGGCTTCATTGTTCTGCAGCTTCTCGCGCGAGGAACCCCGCCCGAGCGCATTCGAATCATCGACATTCGCGAGCCGGAGCGCCGTGATATGACCACTGGTTTAGCAACACGAGTCGACTACGTGCCCACAGATATCCGATCAGCAGCCGCCGTAGACGCAGCCTTTGACAAGCCGTGGCCTCCCTCCGCGGCTCATCTACCACTCACAGTCTTTCACACTGCCGCGGTCATTCTAGCGTCCGATAGGTCGAAGCATGTATATGACTTCCCCAAGACGGTTAACGTCGACGGGACAAAGCATATCCTGGAGGCCGCGCGAAGAGCTGGCGCGGACATATTCAGCGCGACGTCCTCGGCTTCCATTTCCATACGGCCCGTGGGCCCCTTTGTCCTGTTCGCAACTGAGCCCAAGAACTTCTGGCAAGTCCTCGACGAGCGTGACTTCTTCAAGCCCCTAAGGCCACACGAGGACTTCTTTGGTAACTACCCAACTTCGAAGGCTCTGGCGGAAAGACTCGTCTGCGCTGCGAACTGCGCGTCTTTCCGAACGGGATGCATTCGTCCGGCAAATGGCGTGTATGGAAATGCGACAGATAATACCGTCGGTGGCCCGCTAAGCAGCACCGTCTTTCCAACGCAAGTTTGAACCGACATAATGCCCTGCCTCCCCCTTACAACTACCCTAGATTCTACAGAGCATTTTCTAATATCACATCTCTACAGATGGATTCCACATATTGTGCAGAATTTTATTTACGGAGCCAACGTGGCACTCGCTCATCTTCAACATGAAGCTGTCCTCGCCGCCGCTGCCGGCACTCCATCCCAAGCCGGAAGACCCTTTGTGGTCACAGACCCGAATCCGCCCATCTCATATTCTGACTTATATACCGCCATCTCTACCCTATCGGTGCACCCTTTCCGCACAATAGTTGTACCGCCGATTCCCATGCTTCTCATGTCTTACCTTGTGGAGTGGTATAACCTACTCCCGTACCGACTCCCGTTCCTGAAGAAGGTAATCCCGGTCTTACAGGGAGATGTAAAGCACTTACAACCCGGCCTCTTCTCTATCTGTACTCACCTCGTTGCGTCGGATGCGGATGCCCGCAAACCGGTTGAAGAAGGCGGTCTCGGGTACAAGGGGATGGTGACGACGATGGAGGGAATGGTGATGGAGATTTTGGAGTGGAATAGGGAACATGCGGAGAGAAAGTCAAGGAAGTCTTACACAACCTCGGTGTCTCTTGCCGAAAAGCTTCGGGTTATAACTCCGGATATGGCGGCACAAAATGGCAGCACGGGGGCACAATGAATATCCCCTGAGGTTCAATGTCAATTTTCCAAGGGATGGAATGCGGACTCGTTTGAGCATGGCAATTTGCAGGCAAGGATGTTTCACTGACGTACGTAGGAATGATCTGCAATGAATAGGACAACTGTTTAAATAAACTCAATTAAACTCTAGCGATGTAGTGTCCCTTAGTTCAATGTAAGGGCAGTGAGGCGCAGTAGCTATATCAGGCTAGTTAATACAGTCAAGTGAAGCTGGTCGCGATACACGAAGCATTTTTTACTGCTGGATAGCTTAGTTAGAAGTAAGTTAGTCCTAATACTGAAATGCTATGACTGTGGTCTTAATACCCATTCTATATTATAAGATATCTTAGCTAGCTGGTCTATAGGCAATGCCATTTCATAGGTCAACGGGCGCTGCCTGGTCGTATAACAGGTCGATTGTTTCTCATCCTGATAGTCGCTATTTTGCATCTAGGGATGAAGATATTCAGAGACACCGTCGCCAAACTCCCAGTCAGTAGAATTGTGTGGCCGATGCCTGGTAAACGGCCAAGACGGCCAGGGTTCTATAAACAAAACCCCCTCCCGACTTTTATCCCTCCACTTCTTCACCTACTCGCTCCACCGCATAAGAGCCGCCATATCCTCAGGATTAGAATTTATGCCGGGCAGTTGCGATAGTAGGATTCGGGTAGGTTCCGGAGACCTCAAAGAGCAGTGCCCTTCAAATCTCTTAGATAACCCGCCTTCATCGTCGAAGATCTGGAAGTTCACGTGAATTGTGTGATCTGAACTTAGCTTGGAGGTGGACAGCATGTCCACGTCGGCAACAGACCACACCCAGGAATGAACATGACATCCAGCTCGTACATATAGGCAGCGTTTTATGAGGCTAGGAGATCCACGACATCATCATGCAAAGTCCAGCACACTAGGAGCAGTGACCTAGTAGTTGGCTTATGCTTGCTGATAAGAACCTAGATATCCCAGTCGTCTCAGAGGCATATACGATCTCGGGACTCTTGGGGACACTTGGGTGGAGGTTCCGGGTTCCAAATTGAAAGGGCTAGTATGATTTGGCGCAGCTCGTATGGAATCTCTAGTAACGTCGCCATACTAGACGTCAGGTTATGACATGGCTCTAAGGTTGCTCTTGGACGAGGACTGGCCACAAGCGGGTACATATACTTGGATGCTTTCTTCAGATGCTACCCCGCCTCTTGTGTTACATAACTCAATTAAGCGTCATCTACGGCTCGAGGACGCCTCAAGGTTTTTCGCACAGGTTTAAAGACAGCAGGAGACCTGGACACGATCATCAAAATAGACACTATTTACGCCTTTTTACCCAGTAGGTAACTGTTAAACCGGCATCCTGCGACAGTGCCAGCGCGACCTGCATAGATTGGCCTTCCTCTATCTTCCACCCTTCCAACCTTACGCCGTCGAAAGTAAGCTTGTTTGGACAAACTCGAGCGATAGTAGTGAACTATTTCCGCTTACATTCCTCCTGCAAGGTTGCCGTCCTTGCCCCAGCGTTGAGCGTAGAGAGCAGCAAGGGAAGCCCCGAGCCATCTCCGCCTTCGGCACTGAACGCAGGCTGACTAAAAGGCAGGAAGGTCCCGGCGTTGGAGTTCCCAGCATTCGTATAACGAGAGCCAGCATGCTAGGAGAAGAACGGTCCTCCTGATGAAGAATAGGAGGCTTGATGTAGAAATATTGGATACTGCTTTTGGCCGCGATTGACCCTGTCCGGTGATCTGGGGCAGTGGTGTGAGAAGCAAAGCTCTGAAGGGAAGCATAACTAAGTTCGCGATAACGACCGATTCGTATGCTCTTTCTACCACGTCACAGACACAATTGCAGAAAGGGTTAGCAGACGGAGGAATCACAGGGGATAAACAGACTCTGGCAGCTCCAGAAGCGTCTATAGATATTGGCCCGGCTCTTGGCAGACCGGATCTATCGAACGCCACTCAAAAACGCGAGGGGCGGAAGCGACTTGCCAGGAGACGGACAATGATCAGGGGCTCCATAACTGGGCGGACCTGCGTCTTCATACGACGGAAGTGCGTCACTGTGAGTGGCAGCAAACGAGGACAGGACCACAGAGTGACGAGAGCCGGGCCATACGGGAAGCAGCGCAGCGATGGCTAGCCGAGCAAAGGCAGCCGGAACGGGATGCAGTCAGATGGCGGTGGTTGCAGCAGCAGGAAGAAGAAGAGCGCCGCCGACGGGAAGAGACGAGGAGACGAGGGGAATCCCCCCCCCTTTATCCAAGTAATGTCTATTTTAATTTTTTATATACTATGTGATAAACTCTTATTTATCCTTGTTGGCCGCGACACTTAGAGCATCTTTTGCTGTCATTTAGCTTAGGTGTAAGTGGGTCGAACCTGACACGTGCTTTTAGATAATAGTTGGTAGCTACAAATAAATCTGTTTGCAGATTTGCCTTAGACGAAAATTTCCTCGTACATTCTTGTTGGCATTTGCATCCTACTTCTTACTGTTGAGGATACATAGTGGCTTTGGTCGTCTTGTGCTTAGTACTTAACGATAGTTGCTAGCGTATGTTAAGGGGAACCAGCTAGAATGAAGCCTGATGGTATGGGATGGAAGTGAGGGAAGTGCACCGGACGACATTAATCTTGACAGGATTCATATGATATTCGTTTATAGAACTATCCTTGCGATGTTCGTCGCGGAACTGAAATAATTAATGGAAGACTGTGTTGTCATGTACAACACAAAGATAATTAACCAAAGAGAGCGAGACACACGCTGCAAGAAGCGAGTAGCGCACGTCAGCACCAGATCCCCAGGGGAAGGCCACGATATGAAAATCGCCAACGCCACTTCTTAGACGGCAGACTTGTCGTTGCGGGGAACAGATGCATGGATGTCTTCGTTGTGCGCAGTATTAGCGTGGATCTGGATCTCCTTCTCGACCTGATCGAGGTCAATATGGGCAACGGCATCATCACCATCGAAGATGCGGGCAATCTCCTCAAGGGTAGGGCCGTTGGTCTCCACGTAAAAGAACCACACAAAGACAAACTCGCAAAAGTCCCAAAGTGTATAGAACAGCATAAAGTTCCAGTGATTAGGGAGGTTGTCCCAGGCGAGGAGGTTAGTTTGGTTGCCAAGCGCGAGAATGGCCTGGATGGTGATGTTGAGAATCATCATACCTTTGGCGCGGAGAGCGAAAGGCAGAACCTCAAGTGCGTAGGCGACCAGGAGTCCAGAGAACCCAATATCATAGAAGACACCAAAGAACCACATAAAGACGATCTGGGCGTTTCCAGCTGACTGGTTGGTCTCACCTGAGTTGTCGTATATGGCGCTAACAATAGTCCAACAAACAAATGAGCCAGTCATACCACTAACAGCAATAAGAAAGAGAGGCCGACGGCCAACCTTATTAACAGTTAGGGCAGCAGCAACAGCGACAAATAGGTCCAGGATAGTTTTGCCAGCTGAGAGCTATTAAAAAAACCATCATTAGTACGATCTACTTTCTTAAGATTTTTTTTTAATAGTCAGGATAAAATAACTTACTCCAAGCTTCTTGTTCTCACCACGGATTCCAGCACCATCGTAGAGATAATTAATATAGTTGGAGATGAGAGCATTCCCTGAATACTGTGATATAACACCAAGAGAGATGATAATAGCTAGCCGCCAACGGTTACCCTTAGTCTTAAGGAAGTCGATATAGCTGGTAGTCTGGTTGACCTGGGTCTCCATGGTAATAGTCTCCCTAATCTCGCGGTACTCAAACTGAACAGTTGTGTTATTAACATCACCACCACCGTGATGCTTGACAAGGACCTGGAGGGCCTTATCTGCCTTGTCTTTGCTGACAAGGAAACGGGGGGATTCAGGGATCCACCAAATACCGCAAAGCTGGATGAGTGAGGGGACAATCTGGATGAGTGTGATGGAGCGCCAGCACCAATCATTATTTATCTTGTGCGTTCCCCAACCGACGATAGAGACAACTAGAAACACGATACCATTAGCGAAAGTGTACTCACCTCAGCATAGCAGGCCTCAGCGGATCACACTAGACCCCATCAGAGCAATAGTAGAGAAAACTTACTGAGGGCACCTAAGTTCCAGAGACAGTTGTAGACGGCGGTGAGAGGACCACGGTGCTGAGGATGGCAGATTTCGGTGAGGAGGAGGGGCGAGCACATCTGAGAGAACGAGTTGCCGAAGCCGAGAATGAATCTGCCAGCCATCCACACTGCCGAGATCTGTAGTTAGCTTTTCACTTCAAGATAAAATGCATAGGCCATCCTGAGAGAAGCTGTATACCCACTTCCGTAACTGTTGCAGGCGGCAGAGACGATACCACCGACAATCATGATAACACAGCCGAGCATAATAGTAGGCTTTCGGCCGAAGAAATCAGCAAGGTAGGGGGTTATAAAGAAGGAGATAATAGAGCCAATATTGAACATATTAATCATGATGCCAAGCTTGTTAGCATCAGCCTCCCATTCCTTCCTCTCAGAGTCCCAGGTGAAGACCACATTGGCCTTGCCGTTCTCGATAGAGAAGTACTTCTTGAAACGATCCATTTGCTGCGCAGTGTTGGCTAACATGCCGTCGTATCCGGTGGTGGCCGAGGCGATAAGGAGGAAGACCGTCATGATATACATCTTCCTCAAGTGCGGCTCCTTGCGCCAGTTAACGCGCTCGAACCGGGGGGTATCGATGTCACCGCCGCCGAGCGCCTTACTAGCCATCGCGACCATGTCTGCGGCTGCTTCAGTGGGAAAAAGGACTAATAGATAACAATGTATCAAAAAGAAAATGTAGAAGGAAATAATACTCAGACGCGCGCGGGTGTGCGAATGAGAGCGAAGAGAGGGAAGGGGGATGCTGTCGAGACTAATATCCCAATCAATGGACGACCCGACTGGTGGATGGCTTCTCGATGGAAAGGGTGAGGTGTTGAGCTGGCGAAATGGAAAAAGAAAAGAGGAAGACGGAGAGTGTGGAAAGGTGAGCCCCGAGATGGACTGCTTTTATGGGAATCTGGAGCCCCCAAGGTTTGGCCTCGTTAGCGGTAGGAAGACATTTGGGGCAACAGGGTAGATTTGAACTGGGCCAATGCAATAGAGATTCATAAGAGCCGTGGTGAAGGTAGATACAGTATAATATTACTTGGACCATAACAATTCGTCACATATATCTATCTACATTGCTACTGGACTGGGGGTAAGGCTATCCACGCGACTCGTTCCATTATGTTTCGAAGGCCTCAAGAAAGATACACCCCCCCTTATGTAACCTCATAGGATTCGCCTACCGCTCGAAGAGCCAATCTCACAGGTAAGTTCAAACTCGGTTCTTGATCGGCCGCCAATAGGAACGAGATCCTGTCCTACCTGTCGGCGCAGATATCGAGAGCCACGCACAAGAGGAGGTTCAGATGCACGCATTGTACGTACATGGAGGCTTGATACTACGTGACAACTAGCCGGCTTGCCAGTTTAGAGCAAGGGTACGGATGGTCATGGCCCATTTTAGAAACTCCTCTGAACCCTGGTCGAAAGAGTGCAATCCCAGCAATCCCAGCAATCCCAGCATTCCCCGTCCGGCTCGCACCCATGGCCACCGACGTATGTCGTTGGGAATCGCCTAGTCCGTAGCTTGAGACCAGATCCCCAAGTCGATAAACTACGTGGAAAAGGAATGGGGCCGATAGGTACGAAGTACAGTCGAGATGAGCTCGCGACTCTCTGGCCCGCTTACCTCCTCCCTCAGAATTGTCTCGTCTACTGTTCACGTAAAATATGCGTGGGAATTGGTGTGGCTCCGATCATACGAGTTAATTTAGATTTTTACATAAGAGATACGGTATACTGCGGCGTACGTAAACGTGAAGAGTTAAGATCTTCAACCCACTCTAATAAATTCGCGATGCACGAGGCTGACTGATGAGGAGGGCGACTTCATCTCTCAGAGTAGTGTCATCGGTAACATCTCAATTCACTCATAGTCCTCTCCTCTACTTCGCGACCCTCCAACATCTTTTATGCAACTGGGGCCTTACAAAGCTTATTACGAAATACACTTTACCGCATTTAGAGGAGTCTGGGCAGACATTATGCGCCCCGCATGCGGAGAGCAGCTTGGTGCAACGCTGACCAAGCTGAGGAACCAAGGAACGGGTCAACAATGAAGGAAAAGGGCGACAACCAGTCCTGTGAGTCCTCGAAATTAAACATTGGTCAGCGGCCAAGACCGACTGGCCAGCAGCTTTACAGCTTTACGAAGACCACACCATCCCCGCCTCCCGTGCCGTCCATCCCAGGACCCTTCTAACGCCAAGCCTGTCCACTCCAACACAAGTTTTAAGGTTTACAATTTAGGCGGACGAATGGCCCCGTGCTGCTTTGTAAGATTTCATACAATGACGGAAAAAAAGCGGGAGTCACAAACCGAGTCTCCGAAAAGGGAACATGAGGGAAACTAAGAGCAGAAGCGCTCTTTTCACAAGATTGATGAGCTGTGGTTTTGTTTTCTCCTGCCAATAATGTTAATACCCAACACGCCCTCCTTCAGTCGGCACAGGAATGGGCAAACCGTCAACAATTTTCACGCCCATCCCCAGTTTCTCCAGCGCCTCTTTACTCCTCCCCTCCCGTAATTTCGTAGCTTCTTCCTCTGATGCCAGCACGAAATCATACCTCAGCAATTTCATTCCTTCCGTGGTTCCAACGTACTTATCAGCAATCTCCTTATCTACAGTCCCGATGTCACGGCTGGCTGATTTGTCCTCGCCTTAAGACCACTTTCTGGACTAAAATCGGGTTTGTTCCGTGGCTCTTTGCCTAATTTGCGGTAGCGGCCTTCCATGGCCGGGCCGTTCGGGTCCTCCCAGGAAATGTTTCGGCAAATAGCCGTTCCACCTTGTTCCGTTTTCGAGGAGAAGTCGAGGCTTCTGCGAAAAAAAAAAAAAAAAAAAGGGAAGAAAAGGAAGCCTGTATTGGGTTGGGGAGGTGTGGGAGGTGTGAGGAGAGAAGAGGTTAGGATCGAGGCCATAGATGGGAGACGGGGGAGATTAAATAGTTGTGGGAGATCGGGAAAAAACAGGAGTGAATCACGGGAATCCAGGGAAGGCGCCCGGAGTAGGGAAAATGTGATCCATTCATCTATTCATGCAGTTTCCATAATCTCCATTCAAGGTTCGCTCTTTCCGAATGCCAGTTCCCAGATTTATTTGTTTCCTGAATCGGGACATCACAGCCATCGCCAGATCAACTGTTGCAAACAAAAACGCACATGTACAAACACGGCCTCCTTCCGTGGGGAGCACACAAACTCACTCTCTAGGCCGGGAAAGAACACCCGAAAATCAGGGAAGGGAAACACAGGTTACTATTACCTGCCACACACATAGATAGCCAGAATTCATGTCGGCTCATCCTCGTGAATAGCAGTTTCCGATTGAGAGTCGGAATTTCACTAAATCTACATATTGGATTGATGAATTACTCCTTAGGCAGGAGGTAATTTCCAAGTTCTGGTCGAAAAAGGAAGGTTAAAGTTCGACAATTTGATTTCTCCATGTCCATTGTCCGAGATGTGTGGAATGTTGAATTGTATTGTCAGAGCAATCCAAGGGAAAGTTCTTCAGTCCGATTAAGCTCGGGACTAGTGAGTTCCTTAAAGTTCCATAAATAGAAGCTACGCGTCTTTTATGTTGTCGCCCGCCCAACTCAGTCCCAGTGATAAAATTGATGGTGCGGTGTGACGAAAATCCATGGGATGACGTTCTACATGCAGTATGCATATATACCTGTACCTGTATCTAGTATTTCCATGGCGAGCCTCGCTTATTTCCTAAATCTCCTCCTCATCCTGCACGTACCCCTCATCCACTTAGTCCCATGCAGGCAGCAGCATTGGTCGATATGGCAGATGATTCCCCCGTCCATCAACATCATCAACCTCATCAACGAGACGACGGTGCAGAAAGACGTGGAAGTATTCTTTCCAAAATACCAGTCGAGCTACTGTTTAATGTGCACGAGTTTCTTTCGCCGGTCTCAAAGATATCACTTGCGCTGTCATGCAGGTACTTCTACCACACTCTCTATCCTACAGGTGAATTACCTACCCTGTCTTGGGATGAAAGAGGTGATCTGCTCCTATCATTGGAGAAGTCTTCCCCGGAGCACTTCCTGTGCTATTTCTGTCACAAGTTGTGTGTCCTCGACCATGGCCTTGGTGCTAGCTGGCGGCATCAAGAACATACTGCAAACGCGATCCCCCCAATATTCCTAGTGGACTACATTAGGCGGGCATAGCCTTTCCATCTTGCAGTAGTTGGGGCACCACGCATGTACAATGTGCTTGATGTGACTGCATTTGAGTTCTCGCTATTTGATTATCAGTAGGTAGAGTATTATAAGGATATTGGCGGGTTTACCTATATATAGTCGCATATTACTATTTGGTCTAGTTGAGGATGTTTTGCTGGTCCGACCATGCCAGCCTCGTCGATGTGGAGAGAGATGAGATCGAGTGAGATGGAAGTGCAGCTTCGGTTGCATATGTACTCCTCATCGACACAATTGCCCCTTCGCTAGCATGTATTGTCGAGGCAATTCCCTTCTCTAAATCCGTATGTACTTCGGATTCTCTCAGTTTCTCAGATTGCCCCACGTAGCTGGTGATCAAGTTCAATTCGAAATCCGAATTCGAGATTGGATCCGTCTCCTGCAGTGTCCCTGCAGGTTGTTATGATCCTAACACTAGGGTCCGGTTGATCAATGGAATACAGAAGGTGTAAGGGTCGTAGGGGCCTGTTGTGGGTCAAGTGAGGCAGTCGATCAGTATTCACAAGATTGTAGGTATAAGGTGCGTATTCAAGTGTAGGGGTGTAGTTGTACTTGAATTGACTACTGAAGAGGCTGGAAGAACATACTAGTTACAGGCGGGCTTCGTAGTTTATATAGACGATCCTTCCATCCGTCTTCAGTGTAGTTGGTCGAGCCTGCGCCCGACCACCCGGTCGAGCCTGTGTTCGACCGGCCGACATTATGACTAAGCGTTCTTTTCTTGTTCTGCCGGCGCCCACCGCCTTTCCCATGTGACATGGCCGCGGCCAGGTTGTGACACAGGTGAGCTCCAGGTTTGCCCTAGTGCTATACTCAAAACAGGGGAGAGTCTAGAGTAATATCTAGACCCCCACATTAGGAACTAACAAATAAGGTGTCAATCTCAGATGCAGGTTTTTAAAATCCTATTCTCAAGACCTGAGCGAGGTACCTGTGGCACATCTCTTTATTAGTACCCGACCCTACCTCAGAGAGGGTAGAAAATATATAATAAATAGAAGTTTCTACCCGCAGGGTAGCAATATAA
>SJVG01000108.1:0-62694 GCA_034774675.1 Scedosporium minutisporum
CACCCACACTCACTCGTGCCTGCGATCGATGATGCTAAGTTTTTGCTTGCTCCCCCCCTCAATAGAGCTTTGATCTACCCCTCGCATATGCCCCCGAATGCTCGAGTGGAAGTTCCGCGACCCTCCCAGTTCGGCATTTCAGACTTTGAAGAGCTAGTCATCCCTACCAACGATGGAGAGAAGCTATCGGCCTTCTACATCCGCGGGTCCCGTGGTGGCCGCAACTCCAACATAACAGTGCTCATGTTCCATGGCAACGCCGGCAACATTGGCCACCGTCTTCCCATTGCCCGCATGATCATCAACTACATCGGCTGCAATGTCTTCATGCTAGAGTACAGGGGTTATGGTCTGTCAACCGGCGAGGCAGACGAATCCGGTATCCATATCGATGCGCAGACAGCCCTGGACTACCTAAGGAACCGTGCCGAGACTAGCGACCACAAACTCGTCATCTACGGCCAAAGCCTGGGAGGCGCAGTTGGTATCAGGCTCGTCGCCAAGAACCAGCATAGGGGAGATATCGCCGGCCTCGTGCTGGAGAACACCTTCCTGTCTATGCGCAAGCTTATTCCCTCCGTCATTCCGATGGCGAAGTACGTAACACTGCTCTGTCACCAGGTTTGGCCCAGCGACACTATGATCCCCCACATCAACAAGGTGCCTATCCTCTTCCTCAGTGGATTACAGGACGAGATCGTACCGTAAGTCGAAAACCTCTGTCGCGTTCAGCGCATCCTACATCACCTTGTCGCATCATACCTGCCTGCCTTTGCGTTGGTGTGTTGCGCTTATGTCTAGAACATACCTCCCCACTCGTTCCCCTTTCCCTTCCACTTTTTGCACCGGAGTACCACCCCCACCCCCCACCTAACGCGGTCGAGGCTCGGGATTTCTTCCTTGAACAATGATCGGCGCGCTAACCGAACTGTCTTCGTAACCTCTAGTCCTGCTCACATGCGCCAACTTTACGAGCTATCGAAGGCTCCATGGAAGACTTGGAGACCACTTGCAGGTGGAGACCACAACACCAGTGTCCTCGAGGAGGGCTACTTCGAGGCGATAACTGATTTCGTCAATGACGCGTGCAGCGAACATCCGGTACACGAAAAGAGGAGCTTGTAAATGGCATCGGCGCATTGGTATTCAACAAACCTGCTTTCTCCTCCCCCGCTCAGGGGACCATTCCCTTTTTGGCATTTTTGGGGTTTCCATTCTCTTGGACTGCATTGGATGGGGCTCGGTATCACGGCGGCATCTTCTTTCTTTTCTCTTCTTCAGACATGACACGGTATTTGGGTTGGGTGCTTATGGAAAGGTTGACTACCGGAGCTTGATTTTCTCTTTTTTTCCTCCTTTTGGACTCTTTTTCTTTCTTTTTTCCTCTACTTCTCTAGCGAGACAGCTGAAATAGATACCCTTAATGTTACGGCCCCGGCTCATGATTCCGATGTTCTTGCCGGAAAGGACGTGACGCGCATCGTATGAGACTACTTAACGTAGGGATGGACCTTAGATGACCCAAGTAACACCATGCCATTTCGGTCACAGTGGACGAAGACGTCTCTATCGATAGTACAAGTTGGATAGAGTGTAGAAGCTTATATATTGCTGGCGTACGAAGTAGCAGATATTAGACAGATTGAAGGGATTGCAAGAGGGTGTGCAATAGGGTAAATAGCGCTTGCATAGTCACCCCTCCATCACGAAGAGCCGAACATCACCCCCTCCCTTTCCAGTCTCTTCTTGTATTGGGGTGTTTTCTACACTCTCCAACTCTTCTTTTAGTGTCTGACAGGATTATAGCCGGTGATTTTTTGATTTCGCATGTTTGCTTATTTTGGTTTACCTGTAGTTTTGGTCTTAGTAGCGTTTATACTTGAGACAGTCGTAATATTCCCTTCCAATGAAGAGGAGCTAGAATCATGCGAACCAGACAAGGGGGGATGGTATTGCATGGATTTTAAAACACCGTGCTTTCGTGTTTTCGTTTTAAATGAGGGGCAAAGAGAGAGGAAACACGGAAGGGGACGTGTTATGACGCCCTGGTTTCTAGTAAACCTTAGCTTGGACGTCGAGCTGGGTCGACGATATGTTCTCTGTGTAGTCGTCTAGCGGTGGGGAACATTCCTGGGAAAAGAAAGGAGGGCTCACGTGGGGGATAAAAAGGTGGGTGGTTTCGTTTTCTCCTCCGTCGGGATGGTGTGTGCCGAGGGGTCTACAAACATCCTCATGGATGGTGGTGCGAGAGATGAGCTGATGAAATGGGATGGTTCAGCTGAGATGTAAGTTTTACCGTATGCGGGTGGAGGATGTCGAGGATGTTTGAAGTCTGGTGGATGTGGAAGAGTATAGACCCGTCTTATGTCTCATGCATTCACTCGGGATATTGAAGAAATTGATGAATCAAATCAGTAGCTCGTCCTTTAAATGCTAGTCTATAACCTGTGCTGCAAATGCCCAAGAATGCATTTCCATGCTGCATAAAAACATCCCATACAAAAGACAGACATCGCATCCATCCCATCGTAGAAATGAACATGCGTATGATGCAACCATGAGTCCAGTAATGCCCCTGAATGAACTCTTACATCCAAGTGCATCTATCTGCTCCCACATTCAGTCCTCCAACTTCTCCGCCGCCTCGAGCCAGTCATCTACTGGCTCCGGTTCCGGCTCCGGAGTCTTCTTCTTCTTCTTTAGGCCCAGCGTGACCCGTCCTGTCTTGGGCTCCTCCTCCTGAGCCTCCCGCACCGAACCCGAAGGTGCTCCGCCTGCTGCAGCCTTCTGCATGGAACGGCTAACGACCGTATTCCATCCCCCTGCGGACGAGTTCGCGCCTCGCTCTCGTCGGGTAATGCCCATCGAAGCGTCAGCATGGCAAAGCGCGACCGACTGGGCTAGCTCCTGCGAAGACACCGTCTTCGAAATGGTGGGTTTCATAGATTTGAGGATGTTCTCGAGGGCCGTGGCGCTTATGGCGTGGGCAAAGCTGCGAGACGCCGCACGGAGAACAACTTCGTCCGAAGGAAGGAAAGCAACTGCAAAAGCCACAGTTGGCTGTAAAGAAAAGTCGTTCTTCAGACCCTCCTCCACATCCTCGACCGTGAGCCCGAATTTTGGCGAGGCGAGCACGAAGGCGTTGAACGGCTCACCGAGTAGTTCCACCGCCGCCGCAGCTGCGGCTCTCGACGCTTCTGCGGCCTGGCTCGCCCGGAGGCTCAGGGCTTGCGAAAGACTCTTCAGGGGCGCCGATACAAATCGAGGTGTCTTGTAGAGGACGACACTTCGGTGAGGCGGGCTGTCCTGGCTCTCGCTGTCAAGACCGTAGTCGGCAGCGAGAGAGTGCAGGAACGCACGCTGGTTAGCACCCATGGGTTTGAATCGATGAACTTTTTTCGTTTCATCCGCAGCGAATGCTCTGAACTCCCTGTCTTGTGTGACCGCCCAAGATGGGGTCTCCTTGTACAGATCAAGTGTCGTATCTGAATAAGGGATATGGCTATCGCCGTGTTCCGGAGAAATCCTGAGAGCTTCTGCCAGTGCTGCATTTCGCTTCAATCGAGCACACTCGTCATCGCAGGGGAGTCTACGAGGTACTGGCCACGGGTTAGAGCCAGAAGCACCACACTTCCCTTCCTGTTTCCGCCGTCGGCAGTCGCATGTAATCGAGATTTTGGCCGTACAGGGTTTGACCTCCTTGCAGGCTGTATTCCACATTAGTAAAGAGACATTGTTATCAGAGAGAGAAGGAAAAAAAATGTAGGGAAAACTAACCGAAAGGCGAGTGGCATGTATCCTGGCACGGATGGTCGCACGATTTACGAATCTTCCCGCAGGGCTGGGCGCAGTGGGATCCGGGAATATCGACATCTTCACATTGCCCTTCACGGTGACAAGTTTTGCGACATGTGTGAGCTCTGAAGACTTAGTTAGCGTATATTCTGGACGAGGAAAGAAAAAAGAAGTCTGCGGAGAATATGTATACTTACCCGCACTTGAGCTTCTTGCCACACGGGCGACCACAGCGAGCGTCCTCGAACCAGCAAGGCTGATTCTTCAACATCTGCTTGCCGCAGACGCATGGCTTCTCGACAAGGAAGGGGCATTTGGGACACGGGGTATCGGGTGGATGACACTGGTGCTGAACTTGGGGATGCCCGCAAGGCGGAGACTTCCGACAGTCGTACCGACACTCGGGGGGTTTCGTTCCGCATGGTTGGGGAGGCAGCAAAACGGTGCGTCCGCAGGCGCAGCTAATCTCCTCAAAGACGGCCTCAAGGCAGCTAGGGCAAGGACCCTTGTGGCACAATTGCTGGCAAGTGTGGGTCCCGCATTTGAGCTTACGACCGCACGTCCGAGTACAAATGTGTTCATCTTCAATGTCTTCTTCGGCCACGGTAAGCTTGTGCTTCCGCCGGGCTGCTTGTCGGTCTCTGGCCTTCCTGTCTCCGGGGCAGCAACGCTCTTGACATTGATGCCTGCCACAGGAGAGTTGAGCCTGGCAAGGCCTGGAACACTCGGGGGCGGGTTCCGAAGAGGCCGTCACACACTTCATTTGAGTCGAAGTGCGGCCGCAGCGGCATGGGACATCAACAACTTCGAGACATGGTCCACACTGGCCGGTGTGGCATGTGCTCTTGCATCGGTGGCCGCAGTCGAGAAGGCGGCCGCATTCCTTGGTGCAATGGGGAATTTCATCCTCGCAGAACTGCCTCGGAGTCTCTAATAATTCGTCTAATGGAGTCTTGCCGCAGAAGCAGTGGGTGACAACATCTGGGGACTGGGGACAGTGAGGCGGGGCTCGGTCTTGAGGGTGACATGGCTTATCGCATCGATGTTTTCCGCAGTCGTACGCTCGGCCGCAGGTTTGATCACATTGGAAGCAGCCGGAGAAGAACGAATTCTTGGGCGCGGCCACCTCGTCCGGTGCGTCGGTTGGTACTTGGCCGTAGTTGAACGACTCTTCGATATCCCCACGTTCCTCACAGGGAATCTCCTTCACAGACTTGCCGCAGTAGCATCTCGAGAGCACTGGGACCTCGCATGCCCCGCATAGTCCCGCGTGGCACGTCCTAGTGCACACATGCTCACCGCAGGGGAGGAGGTCTCCGCAGGGGCCATTGCAGCTCCAACCGTTGACATAATCTGTTTCCCGACACCGTTTGGTGATAGACTGTTTACCACAAAAACAGGGCTGGCTGGGGCCCATCAAGTCGCAGGGTGGACAGGGCCCCGCATGGCACTCGAGTGAACAAGGGTGAGGGCAAGTTGCACGAGCCTTAGAGCAGGTTTGCCCACAGGAATGGGGGGGCAAGCCCACGATAGGCTTGGGATAGAACTCCTTTCCACACCAGCAGTGATAAGGCCCAGGTGGATCGTTCAGTGGGGAGTTGCATCCTGGACACCTCCACAAAGAATGGTTTTCCTCATCCTTCTTTGTCTCATTGGCATGCCATTTCTTGACACAAGGCAAGTGCACTACAGTCCAGCAGATGTTGCAAGACCATACTTGAGACTCCTTAATGACCTCACTAGTGCAGATAACACATTCATACTGAAGATTGGCGATGTCTTCATGAATGCGGGTTGGAAGATCAGGCGCTTCACTCTTTGGGGCGAGTGGACCTTCTGGTTTTTTCGGCCTAGATGCTGGCCTCGGCGCTGGCCTCGGGCGACTGCAAACTAGGTTAGCACAAAAAGTTGAGAAAAATCAAACAGAAACTTAAAACTCACGTCTGATGGGCATTTCCTGGTCGACCGGGCACAAACTCTGGGGCAGTGGCATTAAGGTCTCCAGCGACGCTACTGGTAGAGGGAGAATCGACAACATCTCCAGTCAAGTGGCCACCGAAGGTCCTCCTCGTGCCGGGGATGGACGCTCCACCACGGAACGTTCCCGGTCCTGTGGGTCGTCGTCTACCTCTACCTCGTCCCCCTCTTCCTCCTCTCTGACCACCGCCACCTCTCGTCGAAGACGGAGGTTGAGGCTGCTCTAGATTCCGGTTTTGGCCATGTTGGCCATCCCCCAACTGGGTCGCTGTGGGTGTCGTGGTCTGAGTGGCGGCTCCGCGTCCTCCTCTCCTATGTGGGCGGCCGCGTCGAGAATGCTCTGACCTGGAATTGCCACGGTTTTGTGAGGATTGGGTTCCTCCGCCTGTGGGCTGTTGAGACCGTGGGGCTGGTTGATGGGCGCCCTCGACCATGACTGGGGTGACGCTTGGTCTGATGGGATGTCGATCCGGTGCAATGGTGAATATATAAAATTTTTGTTTGTGGTAGGGGGGGAAGGTGGTGACGGGTTTTGGCTCAGTGGCGATTTCAAGAGCCGGTGGGTATGAATGTAGAATTCACAGAAAGACTCTTGTGAGTTGGAAATAGACGGCTTAAAAACAACTTTGATGCGAGAACCGAGAGGGTCAACAACAGAAGTTGTGTTAATGTCGTTGAAATGTGTGGCGGCAAAGGCGACAATTAAAATGTCATTTATAATCTGAGGCGCTGTAGGAGGCTCAGATCAGGCAGGCTCAAACTAAACGACGAAAGCTCATTATGAGCGATTGAGTACATGAGTACATCCGGATGTGCCTGGGAAATCCCGTTTAAGTCCGTTTAAGCCCTGATTACAATGTCAAATGCTCTAAAATTTCTTATGACGCACTGAATATGACCTCGCCTCAGGGTCTGACAATGTTCAATGTTCCGTCAATGGACTGGATCAATGGATCGATATTTTTTAGGCAGCATTCGACTTTGGACTTAGACCTTTGACCACAGCTGCAGATCTATCCGAGTCTTTCACATTGATCACATCATTAACATTGACTCTATCGATGGGATCTCGGCAAAGCTCCAGACCATGGCTAGTCCGTTTCAGGACAAGGGAAAAAGAGCGTTGGCGTATTATTTTCCAGGATTCTTTAAGGTGATACTCGCGCAATGGATCAGTTCTATATTATCATTCTCAACTGAGGCCAATGTTAACAATGATAATACTGTATTCTTTGGGAAGTGTGCTTATGCCCTCAACCCTGGAGGGTCACCATTGTATCGGTATTGATCCCTCACAAAGGTGCCATCAGTATTGACTGATGGGTGGTATCACAGATTTGAGATTAGCATCTTGAGATGAAGCGAGGGAAATCATCGTATCGAGCGAAGATTCGACAAGGTACGAGGGAGAACGAGAAACCGGTCGGCGATATTACCCGACCAACTTCCCGCCATTTGATCCACCGTATTACTTTGTTAACCACCAAGAGTTGCCTTAGTTGACGCTGTCTAAGTGAGTCTATAACAGAAGGCGTTGCGAGGATTGATCAAGGCGACAGTACTTCGTACAGCAATGAGTCATAGTGATCAATTGATGGTCAACATATCGCCCCCAAAGCTATCGGCTATGCCTAATCACTCTTGAAGAACGAACTAGAGAAAAAAGTGATACCGACTTTGAGTCATAGGATTGAGAATAATGCATGGATGATTTTTTTTCCCCTCTTCACTGCCCCTGCAACGACGGAACGCTGTCGTGACGGTGTTTCTTTCCCCAGCGTCTTCAAAGATGTAGTGGGAAGGACTAGGCTTCAAGGTGTGACTCTATTCAATACACAGGTACGTTCAATAGCATTCAATGAAGCAGAGATATGCGAGCATGATCGCAGGTTCTTTGCTGTCGAATTTCCGCTTGCCGAAGCTGGCTTCGGTTCCGGCCGAGTAGACATCCGGGTCCGACTTCGAGCCCTAAATTCCGAGAATAGCTGGCCGGCCAGGCAGCTGGGCAATCCCGGTCAACCCCGTAAATTTGCCACTCCAGCTCCAGGGACTCGGTGGTCCCTCTCCGAAATCCACTATTGAGCACTCCGGGTCCGGGACTCTTCCCGACGCACCCCACTTTTAGAGGCATTCAATTGTTCTGGACTCAGAGACGTTATTGAGGGGATTGAGAATAATTGATTCCTTCTTCCGTAGGTAATCAGTACATGGAGTCCCCCGAAGAAGTGCACCCATTGCCTTGGTGAAAACTCGGAATCGAGAGACGAGCGAGCTTGATCCTCTTTTCTATATGATCTTCCAAAGTGGATGTGTAGATTCAAACGAATGAGGAGTTGTTCGTGAATCAGCACGCCAAGGCACCATCCCATCATCTCCCTATGCTGCACGGTAATGATCTATCAATGCCATGTTACAAGATCTCTTCGAGTGGGCTTCATGAAAAGGCGATGGATGCCTCCTTCCCTCGAGAATAAATAGACGCTGGGACTCCGGAGCTAGAGTCTTGATGATTTCTCGCAAGGCATGAATGCCGGTGACACGCCAAGTCCGATGCCAGAATACAAAGGTACTTGGATAAAATTGTTTGTTGAGTCACGTGATTGTTCATGCCAACATCGATTACTTCTGTTTCCTTCGTACAATTATGAGATCCCATAGATAACCCAGGAAGGTGATGGATTGCTCTTCCTCTCCCTCTTCTTCTTCTCTTCTTGTTCTCCTTCTTTTCAAGTCCCCTTGTTCCTCGCTGCTACGAATCTCAATACGAGACCTTGGCAGTCTTGGCCAGGACAGGAAAAGCCGCTCAAGAGGGCGAGCTGAGGGCGCAGATGCAGATTCGAACGTTGCAGTTTTCTGCCCCACTGTCAAAGAACGATGCAGCCAAGCTCAGTGCTTGCTCTTACTCCCATGTCAACCCATGAATACCTTGCGTACCACCGGCGCCAATATGTGGAAATGAGCCTATGAGGATACGGGCATCGGCCAAGATGGGTGAATACCCTCGAACAAAATTCTTCCTTGGACCTTAACACACACTCGCCTTACCAACGCGGTTCGACTTATTATTAGTGGCGTCGCTCCTAGCCTGGCCTGGTCTGGCCGCCACTCACTGCACTACTCCGTACATGAACTCGCAGCACAATATTGGAAAGCCACGCACGTTCTAGCAGCTCTAACAGCAATGCGCAGGTATTACTTACTCAGTCCCACCGTCGTTTAGTCATGCATAACTGCAGACCGCCCCTCTACTAAGTAGGCGAATCTACAAGTATTGATTCAAGTTGGGTTGCACTTCGTATTCTTTTAATAGAGTGCAATTATTTCGTACCCGAGCCTGCCCTATGACACCATGACACCGCGGGAGCACCCGCGCCGTAGCTAACCTTCAAGACTTGTACTGGTACACTAATACGACTTCAAAAAGTATGATCTGCCAAATTGTGTAGCACAAGACGCCGAATCCAGACTATCATGAGTTTGTTAGATATTATGTGGCTTTTGCGAATGGAAAAGTTGAGTTGATCAAAGACTCAAATGGGGTAGGTGTTGGATTGAGGTTTATATACGAGGATAAAATTAGCAAACGTGTGCCGCCGCCAAGGAGACACTAGCATCTCTGTTGACATGCAAGACGCATCCCCTACCTTGGGACCTTGTCATAGCCTCGGGCATAGAATCCGAGCCAAGATTCCCATTCCTGTTCCTGGAAATGCTTGCAGCTGCGAAGTCTGTGATTGTCGCCAGATACGAAGTACGGAGCTCCAATTCTTGGCCGGTCTAGCCAACAAGTGCTCCATGTTCTTTACGAAAATTTTGGGGTGTCTAATTATCAAGTCAACTCAACTTCAAAAGTGATTGAAAGCCCTTGTGGTTTGATTTCCCTTTCACCTGCTCACGAGTCAAGGCTGGTCCTCGTGGACAAATTCTGGAGTAAGAATACCTCGGTCCAAGCCTGGCCGGCTGCATGGCATCTGGACTCTTCCTTCATACTTCACCACTCTCTGCGAAATCCTTACCTTGACAGCTTTCTGGGCGGGAACACATTCATGCAACCTGGAGGGCCAATGCCACCAAGCAATCTCCACATCCTTGGCTAACCACTGTCATCTCTTTTCGGGGACTTACTTGGAGCAGTCTACCTTTGTACGAAGTACAAGTATTGATGAACGCCGGACTAGGGTTCGGATTCTTGGCTTTAGGCTTGGTAGCCCGGCTTTGGAAGCATTGGGCCAGGCCATCCTCCCTGCTGGTGGAAGATACCGAAAATAAAGCCTGCCTACGCGACATCGCCAGCTCATGATCCTTGACTATTATATGCACGCGCAAAGGAGCGAAGCAGACCATCACCTCTCCTGTTTTGAGAATACTCCTCGGCCGAGCCCTAACATGATCAAATCTTGCCGTAAGTTATCGGGGCACCGACTTCCTCGGTTCAGTTCAACTCCTCCCTGTCTGGGCGAGACCCGCCGTGAGAGACTGTTACCGGACATATAAATCAAGAAGTGATTTGGGAAAGTGATGCTAGATATGGAAATCTCGGCCCGTTTGACCACTCTGCACGACAAGGAGATCTGATGTGGTGGGATCAACCTTTCCGTCCATGATTACTTTTCCTGGCCACATTTGACGCCTACATAGTATGTCACCAAGTTAGTTCTTTCTTCGCTCCTTCTTCGTAATGTGGGAATACGATATTATTGCCTGCCTGGTGGTGGAGGGTCCTGTGCAGCACACACCAAAACTGCACATAATTAGCCCTTTCTGAACGGTGGCGCTTGAGCTGATAGGAGTTTTAACAACGATGCTCGACCACCGCCGCACTTCCGCACTTCTGCACTTCTAGCGAAAGTCAATTCGCCAATCACAAATCCTTTTCCATCCGAAGTAGCTTTTATCTCGCCCCGCACACACGCAGGAACCTGCAGGACCAGGAATTGGTGAACGCTATCGTACGAGGGTAGACCCGTACGCTGGAGAGTCGAATATGCGCCACTCGGTCTCTTCTGTGACCTGGACGTTCTTGGACTGGACATGCATTCCCTGCTCATACCCCTGACCTGGTGCATTCTTCAGGGCAGTCAGCCAGCAAGTGAGGTTCCACACACGCGCGGGCTAGACTCTAGTTCTCTCGGCGCTGGGCTGGAAGTCTGTCCGTAGGCAGCTGGGTTGCCCAACAAGGAAAAGGGAACTCCACGGAGCGAACACCTAACTACGGGGAAATTGGCCATGGCAATGGGGAGAATGCAGCGTGGCTTTCGAGAGGCAGCGAATGAAGAGTGCTCTTTGGATTACGAGGCGTCCCGATTGGCAGCCACCGCATGAGACGCCTGCTTTCTACACGTATCTCATTGACAATACCAAGAAACTGCAGTCTAGGCACGTCCAAGATACGAGAAGAAACATGGATCGAACGCTGGTCGAGGCCGTTGATTGCCCGCTGTATCCCTGGCTTAGACATTTGATGATTCGGGCACTTCTGTCGGTGTCCATCCTCTCGGCCTCCAGTCAGTATGGGACAGAAAGCTTGGCCGGACGGTGGCGGTGGATTATTCTTCACTGTTCCACGCCCCCTCCCTCCCTTCGAACTTAGACCCGCCACCCACATGTCCCAATTTCGTTCTGCCTCCACGATATCACACACGGGGACCCGGTAAAGCCAGCCTATGGGTCCTCGCCCTAGGGGGCCGGGGTGCGAGGCTAAGGGTCTTGCAGGTCTTCACTTACATCCGGATATATATGTAGTCGCCTCTGTCCCCATCGCTTGATGCTATGCATGGCCATTCCTTCCTTACGCCTAGACGATTGTAACTCTCTCTCCACTCATTGCTTTTTGCTTCTTGGCCATCTGGCCTTGTTTGCCAAGGAATGATCGTCAGGATGAGCAACTTTCAAGCCGTCGTTTCGCTCGTTTTTACCGCGTCCCTCACTCTCGTTAGGGCCTCCATCCAAGGCCGGGACTTGACGCCCCCGGCCACAATTCCAGGAGGATGGGTTTACCAAGGCTGCTCCCGGTACGCCACCGAGCTGACGTTGAAGTCCGGATTTCGGACATGGTAAAGAGTCTCTGTGCTAACCACTCCGCGATCTCTTAGGGAAATTGCCGGACGAGCTCTCAATGGCGCAAACACGGCAGACCCTCAGATGACGAACGAGGTATGCGCTGCCTACTGTGAGTCCCAGGGCTTCGCTTACGCCGGAACCCAATGGTACACCGAATGCTGTATGTCTTCCCGGATTCCCTTCGATCTAGACCTTGTCGAACCCGGCCACCTCCTCCTCTCCCCTATGAGTGGGCCGCGACCTGCGTTCCCCACCGACTGACTCGTTCCCCAGATTGTGGCAACTCCCTGCCCTCCACTTCCACGGAAGCCCCCGCGACCGATTGCAACACCCCTTGTGGCGGTGACGCTACTCAGCCATGTGGTGGAGGCGATAGATTAACTGTCTTTCACAATCCCACAATCCAGAGCCCCGAAACGAACCCGGGGGTAAACGGTTTTGAGTCCATTGGATGCTATTCGTAAGTACCGAGTCGCTTCCAAGACCGACTAGCGTGGTGTCCAACGTGGCACCCAGCCCTGTTCTTTTCTTGATACTGACACACTCTCTCCTGGGTAGAGAGGGAACGACCGGCCGAGCGCTCACTCACGCCGTCGGCTCTATTCCGTACAATGCCATGACTGTCGCTTTATGCACGCAGGCCTGCCAGGCTGCAGGCTTTACCTTGGCAGGTCTTGAGTACGGAGGGGAATGCTGTGAGCGCACTCACCAAACCTTGGTTTAAGACTTCCGCTTTGCAGATGGGCTGATCGACTGACTCTCAAAACAACAATAGTCTGCGGAAATACTATCCAGAACGGTGGAGCACCTGCGGCCGATGGCTGCAATATGGTGTGTACGGGATTTCCGCTCGAATTCTGTGGCGGACCCAATCGATTGAACGTCTACAGCTCGACCGGTCCGCTCCCGACCGGTACAGTCTCGTGAGTATCATTCTCTTTTTCTCTGCCAAGCCCCTTTTCTAAGGTGTTCACTACCTTTTCGGAATCCTTCCTGTGACCCGGATACTTTCCGTCCTTTCCTCCACATCATTCCTTTTGACCTCCATATAAATTAGATCTCCCTCCCTTGCCTACCGATCCATTCCCCAGTTTCCACGATTCAAGATGCCGCAGATCCTTCCCCGTTACAACTTGCTTTTAGTCTCAGTTCCAAGTAATCTAATATATCCCTGTTCGATGTTAGTGCCGAGGCCTCGTCAGCCACCACTTCAGATATGCCGGTCTCTACACCTAGCCACCTCCCTACGGTGGGAGACTTCTCCTTTTATCAATGCATGACCGAAGGGACCGGAGTGCGTGCTCTTACCGGTGCTTTCCTAGGAGGGAGTTCCATGACCGTGGAGACTTGCGCAACCTTCTGTTCCAGCTATGATTTTTTCGGTCTCGAGTACGCCCAAGAGTGCTTCTGTGGAAATTCGTTCAGCACTGGCTCCGTAGCAGCCCCCGTCACTGACTGCAACATGCTGTGCCTTGGTGACTCTTCGCAATACTGCGGCGCCGGCAATCGCCTATCAGTCTACGCACGCAATGGCACTTCCATTCCCTCGGGGACTCAAACTACTCTGTCCTCAACGACTACTTCTTCCGTTCCTGTACCGACCGGATTCCCAGAAGCCTGGGAGGATCGAGGATGCTGGGTAGACGGTGTCAACGGCCGTATCCTTCAATACCAGGCCCCCGATGATCCGAACATGACACTCCAGTCCTGCGTCGCTACTTGTGTGGGCCTCGGTTACGCCGTTGCCGGAGCTCAGTATCATAGGCAGTGCTTCTGTGGCGATTATATTGCCAACGGCGGCGTTCTTGCTACCGACCAGGCCTCATGCAACACACCTTGCGATGGAGATTCCAACCAAATGTGCGGTGGACCTATGAGGTTGACAATCTACTCGAATGCCGAACTGGAGTCACTCGGGCCGCCTGCACCCCAGACGACGGGCTTGAACGGTACCTGGGAATATGTCGGCTGCGCCGTCGACAATTTGAATAATCAGCGAACATTCCCCTGGCAGCTCTACTTCCCCGGTACGCTCGACGCCAATCAGTGCTTGAACAAGTGCGCCGAGTTCGGCTACATGGCCGGCGGCCTCGAGTACGGCGAGGAATGCTACTGCGGCGACCCGAGAGATTTCTACGAAAGTGGTTCGACTTTCGTTGACGACAGCCAGTGCAACATCGCCTGCGCTGGCAATCCTCGTCATATCTGCGGTGGCGGTTCTCGCATCACCACATACTTCTGGAACGGCGACCCGCTCTACGAATTCAGCTACCCGCAGGCTCCAGAAGAAGCCGGAACCTACGAGTTCCTCATCGGAGGTGTGGTCGTTCCGCTCATGACTATGCAGTCCATCACGGGCAAGGTTACGTTCCTAGAGAAAGCTGGAACGGGCCCGCCGAACTCGACGGGTGCTTACGAGCTCGATTTGGCGGCCATTGATAACTTTGCGCTCGCGTGGAAGGAGATGCACGTGAGGACGGACATCTTCTGCTCCGCCGGCGTTATCCTTCCTGACGTTGCTGGCCGTCAGCTCAATGTGGGTGGGTGGTCGGGCGAGTCTACTGAGGGCGTCCGTCTCTACATTCCCGACGGCACACCCCGTGTCCAGGGCCCTAATGACTGGGAGGAGGACGTCGATGTGCTGAAGCTGCAAGATGGCCGATGGTACCCGACAGCCATGACCATGGCTAACGGTTCCATCCTCATCGTTGGTGGTGAGGAGGGATCCAACGGCGCTGCTGTTCCGACGCTTGAGATCTTACCATATACTGGTACGCCTCCTCTCTACATGGACTGGCTCGAGCGAACCGACCCGAACAATCTCTATCCGTTCCTCTTCGTGCTCCCAAGCGGAGGCATCTTCGTTTCGTACTGGAACGAGGCGCGAATCCTAGACGAGATCACGTTTGCAACTATCCGGACCCTCCCCGACATCCCCGGTGCCATCAACGACAGATACGGCGGTCGCACGTACCCCCTCGAAGGCACCGCGGTTCTCCTCCCCCAACACGCCCCCTACACCGACAACCTCGGCGTCCTAATCTGCGGCGGATCCACGGAGGGCGTTTCCAACGCTCTCGACAACTGCGTATCCATCGAACCCGACGCCGCAGAGCCCGAATGGATCCTCGAACGCATGCCCTCCCCCCGCGTCATGCCCTGTATGGCCCCCCTCCCCGACGGCACGTATATGATCATGAACGGTGCCAAGCACGGAGTCGCCGGCTTCGGTCTCGCCACGGACCCTAACCTCAACGCTCTCCTCTACGACCCTAAGAAGCCCGTTGGCAAGCGCATCACGGTCATGGCTAACACCACCGTCCCGCGCCTCTACCACTCTGAGTCCATCACGCTGCTTGACGGCCGCGTGCTCGTCTCCGGCTCGGATCCCCAAGATGGTGTTCATAACCAGGAATACCGCGTTGAGGTCTTCGTGCCCCCTTACCTCCACAAGGGGCTTCCGCGCCCGACTTTCACCCTTGCGGATATTGACTGGGCGTACGGCGAGACTGTCACCTTCACGCTCGGGTCTGCGGCACAGAATGGCGCGATCGAAGTCTCGCTTCTCGGATCGGTGTCGAGCACGCACGGCAACTCGATGGGTTCGCGGACCATCTTCCCCCAGGTCTCGTGCAGTGGCACAAGCTGCACCGTCGTGGCGCCTCCTAACGCCTACGTCTGCCCTCCTGGTTGGTATCAGTTCTTCGTCCTTGACGGAGGTATTCCGGCCGTGGGGGTCTACGTACGGATCGGCGGCGACCCGGCATTCTTGGGAGAGTGGCCGCAGGGTGAGCAGTTCACGAGGCCGGGGATGGAGTTCCCTGCCTAGAGCTAGGTGGTGAATCGATACCAAGGAAGGACGACGATGATATGTGCTGTTTTTTTTTATGATTATTTTGTGCCGGGGATTTCATACCTCCCCCGGCTATCTTCTTGATTTTGAGTAGTTGTATTTATTTACCTTTCTCCTTTATATATTCACGAGATCAACCGTTTGCTCGTTTGAAACTGATTTAATACTAGCCCAATTCAAACCATTACCTTTTTAACTCTTAAGAACCATGCGTGATACAGTAGAGACAAGAAGCGCAAAGGCCGCCGTACAAAATGATCAAGCACCTCTGTTGCACTTCCATCATGGAGGATCTGTCGATTGCAAGCCTGGCGAATATCCTCCACATCCCGTCAGCACACGTTGATATCCTCGCGCAAGATTCTGTCAACAATGGTTACCAGAATATGGGAGAACGAACGATCCCGGGAATGCAATCAGCCATCACTTGTACGAGCTGGGCGATGAGTTTAAAGGCCTTTTTCATTTCATCTTCACTGCCAAAAAGCTATATGAAGTACACATAACAAGGTTGAGCCATGTCCATTTTGCGCCTCATATACATCAGTACGTCAATGCATCCCGCCCTCAGAGTGTTCTATAAGGCTGGAGTATACCGACGTACTTGACCCAAAAAAAAATTTAAAAAACAAACCATTCCCTCCCTCTGCTGTTCATGCTGGCCAGACATGCTGCGCGAACAATGCAACGTGTGTTCATCAATCTCACTCATTCGTCGTGGGTAAATAAATGCCCGCCTACACCATCGCCCGTTAATATCGACCCAGAACAGCTTTAGCTGAGCGCTTTCGGAAGCTATTCATCCGCCCGTGGTCGTTTCTCTCGTTCTGTCGGCCCTTCACGACTTCTTAGGCAGAAGACGGATACCTCGGACTTTGTCCTTGAAGCGAAGGAAACGTTTCTTAAGGCGCGACTTAAGAGTCGAAACCTCCTCAGGGGAACCAACCTGGGGAGCCTCGATTGATTGGACCACTTGGACTTCGCTGTCGGGTCCGCGCTGTCCACCCGGGGTTGAATCATCCATGTGTGACATCGGCTGCGGGTGATGGATCACCGTGCTGTTGCCCTCCTGAGTTCCGTCGTTGTCTGACTTATCGTCAGTGAGCTCGCCATGCTTTGCATCTAAGACACCAGCTTGTGGCGATCCGATACCGGTTCCGTTGGAGCCAGCATCTTCTAAGCCGGTGGCGCTGCTCTCGACAGCTCCGAGGGTCTGCTGCTCATGCTGCATCTCGGGTGCATTCTCTTCAGGTTGCTGAGCTCGCTCCGACGTTCCTGCCTCGGCTTGATCGACCATTCCGGCAATGTTGGCCAACTGCGCTGCACGCATGGCAGAAAGTGGGCTAGGGGAAAGGATTTGGGTTTCTGCCGATCGTGTAATGACAGAACCCTCGTCGTCGCTCAGGTTTACGATGCGTGAGGTCTCACTCTCTAGGCTCTCACGGCCGGCGATCTCTCCCTCCGACTGGGGGTCAAGACATTGTGTCGCTGTCTGCTCGGCCTGGAGCGCGCCCCTACCACCATGTTGCGAACTGCTGTGGCTAGGACCCATGGGCCGGAGCCTACCAACTTCTCCCTCTCCAGGAGCGACATTCTCCTTACCGGCATTGGCGAGCTCACGGCCCCAGTTCCACTGAGGCGGGCCCAAGGGGTGAAAGTAGACTGGTTCGCGGCCACGCTGAGTTGTAGAGCCCCGGTTACCTGCCTGATTTACCTCGCCCGTTCGAACGGGGCTTCCACGTGAATCGACCCTCGTCGAAGGCGCGGTAGGCCTAGCGTTTCGGCCACCAGCACAGTTGGCTCGGTTGGCCTGGTTGCGGCCCCTGATGCCTTGCAAATTTGAGCCACCTAGGATTAGACCTGAGTCCAATGATGTTAGCATAGAGCATATAATCTAACTTCTAGGAGAGCGCCGCCCACCTTGCTGAGATTGGAAACCGCCAGGAATTTTGGGTCGGTGAGGGCCGATAGAGGTGTGTAGGCGACCTCGACTGGGGCCATACGTGGCTCGGCCTATAGTGTATCCTATTAGCTTAGAATCCCTTTTCATCAGCAGGCGCCACCTACGTCGCGGAGATCGAGCACGACTAAGGCAGCTGGGCCGAGGGAGGTCATGAAAGCTGCGAAGGCCTCCCCGATTGACGCCGGGCGGAACAAGTCCTGACCTGTTAGTATATAGTCCCGTTTTCTACGAAGGCACTGCTCACCTTGCTCAGATTGGGGGTTTAGTCCGCGGGCCTCCACGGCCGGAAGCTGGTTAAGGCCTGTGGAATCTTCGGCAGGTCTGCCATCTACTCGAACAGGTAGTCCGATTCTACCTCTGACTCCGAATGGGCGGCGCTGCTGTCCTGCACCTGTGGTGGCATGAGGTTGCTGGGATGCCGACGAAGTTGCTTGGGAATTCTGCGTCGCCGTTGACGAGTTTCCGAGTGACTCAAGCTACCAAACCAGTCAGTGTGGGTACGTAATAGAGGTTTAAGGGAACTTTGAGGGAACCGAGTTTACCTGAAGTCGGGGCCTAGGTGAGACTGTGGGATAAAGAGCCCTTGTATTGTAGTAGTACTCACGGCCTTCATATGCTCCCTGGCCACCTCGATGATTCTGACCGAGACTCTCGATGCTTAGGGAGGGGGCAAAAGGAAGTGGAGGGTTAGATTCGTGTCCGAAGGGGTCCTGACTGATGGGAATTGCTACTGCCTCCTCTGAGCTAGCCTCCAGCTCAGCACTCTGATTCACTACAGCATCTTCTGATGAGGAGGAAGCAATGAATGCATGGTCAGCTATGCCATCAGATTCAAGCAATTGTTGCCTTTGGTTCACTAAAACTTGGTTAGAAGAGTGAGAAGATGAGGCTGCTCTAGACTTACGTGACTGCTGTCCTTGGGCTAGCCCTCCTGATCCTAGGTGAGCATTCATCCTGGTGATGTGTTTGTTATATCAGATAGAACTTCTGTTGAAAGAGAGGCCAATCATCAGAAGGAATGGCCAAAAGTACAATGATGGGCTAGAGATATCAGGCCTGAAAAGTTGTGGTGATGAGGTTAAGCAGGAAAGCTGCCAAGGTTAGAAGATGGCAGAAATAGGGCTCTCACAAGGATGATGCTATACAGCAACAGCCTTCAATGGTGAGCACGACTGCTTCTTTGATGAAATGGTTGGATTTTGATAAAGAGAGTTGATAGAAATGATGGTAATGGTGGAAAAATGATAAGAAAAGGATGTCAACTTGGTAGAGGTGATGATCGCAGTTGATGATAATATGGACTAACGAGCATGGAAGAAGAGGAAGAAGGGAAAACGCACAGAAGATCAAAGCATGAGATGAGGATTAGTTGCGAGGAGCCAACCCAGAAATTCAGAAGTCATTGATACTTGAGGAAAGAAGGAAGGGCAGCATATAGGCTAACGATTGTAGCTTCCCTCTCCTGAAGTTCTCTTGAAGTTCTCTTTTCTCTTGAGAAGGGGCTACTTGGATGAGTCGAGTATGGACGGGGAAGGGGGCACTCAACAGACCAAAGACCACAACTGATATGGGCATCGGAAAACAGATTCGAGCCCCATTCGAGGAAACGCGTCGGACCTTGCTCTCTACGACGAGTTCCCTCCACATATGAGAGTTGCTTATACCCTCCAGCCGGCCATCGTGAATCTCCGCCTTGTTTGGTTGGGAGACGAAACGATGGCAACATCAACCTCGGACCGTCCAACCCAGACACTCTTGTGTAAGCTTTGGGGAACTCGAGTGCGTTGCATGTGTGATGGCAACCTTCTTCTCATTGGTTTTGTCTCCTGTACTCCATACTTGCCATCGCAATATCCTGCAGCTGACGAAGGCACCCCTCCGATTCCGTGATCAAGGATAGGACTCTCATCTCTTACTATTGGAAGAGTCGATACCGAACAGACGCGATAGTATGGCAGAGTGTGGTATCTTGAGACCACGACCGACAAGTAACCTCGAATCGGAAGGGAGGCTCGGGAGCAGCCATCTTGGGGAAGTCGTTTTAACTCTTGTAACTCAAAGGTCTCCAATACAGTAATAGTCATTGATATTACTTCGCAGGAACCCTCGGCGGCTAGCATTCAGTTGACACTAGATGCCTTTCTCGCCTTGGTGCCTGATGTTGAAAAAACAACGTTGAAAGTGCATTTGATGGTGCCGTCGTGATACCTGCACTCTGGCGAAATATTCGGCTCTCTTGTCCAGTTAGCGAGCAGCTGTATTGCCAATCCCATCCTTGGATTCTCACTAACATCTCATTGGTGGCTGGGGAATCCTGTATGATTCTTTGCATTGCCGGATCCCTGGATCAATACTGGACACAGCTCGGGTATTCAGCTCAAACCCGCCCAGCTGGACGCGAAGCTGGACGCAATGACAGTCACATCACTACCCAGATCCCGCGCTAACACCGGAAACGACGTGGTCGCCCGAGTCCAGACTCGATGCTAGACTAATCCATCCCGTCACCAACCCTTTATCCCCGTTCCCCTCCGCTTAAGCGCTTGCGACCTATCAGGAATAGTCCGGGACCCGGGCACAGACCCGGCATGCAGGAAGAGGAAAGGCTTCACCTGACTTCCATCCACCAAAACGACGGCGTCACATACACCGGACACAATTTCACCCCACCAATATGGACGAACGGGGAAAAGCGTCCACTACGAACTAAGACGGAAGAAGCGTTCGTTCGGCCATGCGGGCAGGTGAACATAATGTAGTGAAGCCATTCTTTCTTCTTCAGGGGCTCGGTAGCGCCATGACTCTGAGCATGGCGCTTCTAGTTTCATACTTGGAGACTAATACTCGAGATCGTCTGGTGGAAGACTATTGACGCCCGCACTACCGGAAGGGCCCGGGACCACTTATATCACCTTTAAAATGTAGAAGCGACCCCTTGCGCTGTGTCCAGCTCACAAGATTCGAAATGACCCCTCGTTCACCGTATAGAAATTGTGCCCACTCAACGACGTTCCACTTAATCAAGCGATCACTCCCTATCGTGAACCAGCCCTTTCTCCTAATGGAACTTAGATAGTCTCGCCACCTCGTTTTCTGCTTTTAATCTAGATGCCCGTCATCTAAACCTCGCGGAGAAATCGAGCCGGTCGCTCCAGATAGCCGCGCCGTCGCAGTCTACAGCATGCTCTCTCATGCAGAATCAAAGCGACGGCCTCCGCCCCTCAAAGTCGACACCACCGTTCTCCTGCCCGTCGTCACGCCGCCCGGAAGTAGCAGGTTTCAAGAAGACTTTGACGCCCCCTTCTCGGAGGTTTTCATCGGTCCAGATATCTCCACTAATACAACGGATTCAAGCCCGTCGCACTCACGCCCATCTCTCAGCACATATGGTGATGTGAACAACCCCGGGAGCAGCCCAACCTCGATAATTTTTGCCTTGTCCTGGATGGGTTGGAGGTCTCCGACAAGCGGAAAAAGCTTCAAGGAATGGGCACAATACCCAATAAGAAAGTTGCGACGGAGTACCGCGAAACCTGGCCAATCGAAAGACTCCGGCCCTCAAGAGAGTAGGCATTCGCTGCAGGGGCCACATGCGGATGGCGAAGAGCCGATCAACACATCCGAGCCTAGGGGTAACAACCGGAGAGCAAGGCTCATAGCCGAGGCATGGTGGAAGCTTATTCCCGCCTGCTGAATGCATGTGTTTCATGTGTAAGAGAAGATTGACGACTAGGGTTCACATGGATTCGGCGTTGACGGCGTTTGTAACATGGTTGCGGATATCATTGGCATCATGGAAAAAGGGGGACAAGGTGTGGAAATGTGGGAATAGTATGGGCGTTAATGTTAATGACTCGTGGCTGGGGTATCAGAATACGCCGCCGCCTATAATGAACAATCGTTCTTCCTCCCGCTTAGCCCACTGAGTGATCTTATTCGCGCCCTGGGTAATTATGCCTCTCGATATCGCTGGCCCAGCTACGCAATAAAGCTCGAACACGGGCGTTGTCCAGGCTAGTGCTGAGGCATCCTCACTGACATGATGCAGAACTCTGAGATGAGAGTGCTTGGCGTGGATAGACGCGTGGAGCTCGTGGTAGAGCGTCATCAGTCGTCGCCGTGAAATGAGGTCGCTAAAAACAGGGTCGAGCGAGGCCATGGTAAATTGGACGTTGGCTCTAGATTTGTACAGATAGTGACTGATCTGGCTGCCGGGAACCACGTCCGCCACTTTCGGCCGGCCAAACCGGGCAGCGGCCTGAATGATGGCGAGGCTGCCGCTCTTCGTCAGCTGCTGAGCTACCCGATCTCTCATTTCCTTCAGCTCGAAGAAGCTCTCTTTATCGGGGCTGATGAGGATAATGGCAATCTCTTCGTCTGGCGACTGACTTTCTGTTTCCGCGGAACGGGGTCGCGTGGTAGGCTCCTCGGGAGCGGCGCCGTCGAAAAAGCTGACATACATGTACAGGTACCCGCGATTGTTGAAGGCGGGAAGGCAGAGCGGTATCCAGTTTTCACCACCTCCGGCTCTGATGTTGTCACACTCGAACAGCATATTAAAGATAAGCTGCATGTCACTGGGATGCAACGAGTGCCGTCGGGGTCGAATTACGCTGACAAGCTTCCCACCAGCAACAATCAAGCCGTACAGCAATTTCTCGGCACGGACTTTGAGAAACATATTGGTGATGGCATTCCGTTGCGATTTTCGGAGTTTTAAACACTCGAGGGCACTGAGCAGGGCGGATGGAGATCCTTTTGTAAAACTGTCGGCAAGCGAGGATAGTAAAGGCTCAGTTCCTTCGAGGGGTTTCCGAAGGTCAGTTGAGGGTCGGTTGATGAAGATATTCTTAAGTGTGGGAAGGGTGAGGGTAGACAGGATCTGCATATAAAGGGCCTCGAGCTGGCTTCTGAGCTGAGCATCGCTCTCTCTAAGCCTACTAATAGCAACGAAATAGAGCGGACCTTCGGTCAAAATGACAAACCGAGTGTCTCCGGCTGTGAATCCAAATAAAGGGTTCTTAGACCCTTCGTAGAAAGATATTATGGTCTGAACGACGCCCATAGATGCGTTGATCAAAGAGAGGTCTCCATGTCGGCTGTAAATCGGCTTTCCAGCAGAAGATAATATCATGTAGTGTTTGAGCTTCGATTTCCAAAGGCGCAGCCTGTCGTCATCATTCAGGCCTTTCTCATCCGCTTCCGGGATCGTATCGAATTCCTGTTCGAAATTCGAAATGGATCCGGCCGCATCTGTTCGAACTGTTTCGAAGGGCGCAACTAACGCGGATTGGGAGCGAAGGAGGTTCCATGCTGGGCTTTTCCTGTGAAACTCTCCGACAAGCAGGCTTGCAATGTCGCCAGACGGCCGCATCGTTGGCGCGAAGCTCATGACGCTCGCGCCGTCGTCAATTTCGCCACCCGCCTGGCTGAGAGCCGGTGTCACACGGCCGCTACTGGTGCTACGGGCGGGCGTTGACACAGCCCGAGTCCCCGGAGTTGAAAAGGTGCCTCGAGATCCGTCGGGGAAAGAGAGGGTCTGGATATCGACCGACGAAATCGCTGTGGTCGGTTCCGCCTGGAGGTTCGTCTTTACGTCTCTCGATCGGGATCGGACATGGCCGTCGGGTCGGGGGATGGGGCGGGATGGTAGTGGAGGAGGCTGCTCGTCCTCCAGGCTCACCCTGGACGAACTCGTGTCGTCCTGACCCATACTGACGATGTGTCTGAGCTGCTTGTCATTTCAGCACGGCTTCCGAGAGGCGGTGTTCATTAATTTGTCTCGCGCTTGGTGTATATTATGTTGGTTGGAGTGAGATGGGGGACATCGTCGTTGGTATCAAATGGTCAATGTCGCCCCGAGCCCGAGGTAGTGTCCGAGATTCTGAAGTGGAGTGTGATTGGTACTTATACAAGCAATTTGGTGCCTTATTATAGTGCATGGGGTAATTGCATTTGATGAAACGATGAACCAAATCAATTGATTGATCGATGACGCAGGCGGGGCTGGTCCAAGGGTTCCCAGGCACCAACTTCCAGTGAAAGCAGTGAAGCCATCGAAGCTTAACTAAGGCAGCACATCAATGCAATACAACGTTAGTCTAACAGGCCACATATTGAAACACGACCTCACCAAGAGCTTTGTATAACATCGTTCTCCCACCACCACACTCTCGGATAGAAGAAGATAAACGATCCTCGAATAACACCTTTCCGCCCGTTTGGAACCTTGCCTCGACGCCGCGATGAGCCCTGAGCTTGACTAAGTAGACACACAAGAACCAAACCGCCCACATGCCCTTCAGTCGGCGATCCCCACGCGAACTATAAATCATGGCGCTCGATGGCAGGCGATCTGTCTCCCCCGAAAGCTCCGGTCGCGACTCTCCCATTCCACGGCAATGGAGGAACCAGCTAGGGGCAGGTATGTCTAAAGCTTCACGGTTCTCTCTTCGCCGGGTTCATCAGCTAACCACTAACTAGACGACACCCCTGCGAAGAAAGACAAGCACTACCGCAAATATGCTTCCGCCGTGGAGAGGGCCCTGTCCCTCTTCGAGACCACCCTGCAGGAGTGGGCCGACTATATATCCTTTCTAAACCGTCTCCTTAAGGTTCGCAGTTGGTTTGCGGCTTCATTCGCAGTCTAGCTTGAACGCTGGCTAACCGCACACTCTTCAACTTAGGCCTTGCAGTCTCGCCCATCATCCGTGAACGCGATCCCTTCAAAAGCGTTGGTCGCGAAGCGCTTAGCACAATGTTTAAACCCGTCACTTCCCTCCGGCGTCCACCAAAAGTCGCTCGAAGTATATAATCACATCTTCTCCATCATCGGCCAAGACGGGCTGTCGCAAGATCTTCCTCTATACCTCCCCGGCTTAGCCTCGACTCTCTCGTTCGCGTCCCTGTCTGTCAGGAACCCATACCTCGACCTCCTCGAGACGTACTTCCTCGGCCTTAATCCGAAATCACTGAGACCAGCTATGAAGTCCATTGTCCTTGCGCTTCTCCCAGGACTCGAAGAAGAGACCAGCGAGGAGTTTGACAGGACGCTGAAGCTTATGGATAGCTTCAAATCGGCAATCCGGCCACCTGGAAGCGAGGATATCTCCGGTTCGCATTCCACAGGCGATGCTTTCTTCTGGCAATGTTTCTTCCTAGCGTCTATAACTGGGCAAACCCGGAGATTAGGGGCGCTGGCGTACTTGGCGAGGAATTTGCCGAAATTAGCAGAAGAAATAGGGACCGAAGCCAAGAGTAAGACCGAATCAGACACTTCCAAACAACTTGCAAGCATAGTGACGTCGCCGGAACCGGGCCTTCTCATCCGGTGCTTTGCGGCCGGCCTTGGCGACGACCAACTTCTTATTCAGCGGGGCTACCTAGATCTGCTCGTGACCCATCTTCCCCTCTACTCTGATGTGCTTCAGTCAAAGGCGAAACCCACGGACTTGCAGCTACTCCTTCGTGCCGCCGCCGGTGTAGTTACTCGTCGAGATATGAGCTTGAATAGGCGACTTTGGGCATGGCTCTTAGGGCCCGAACCTCACCACGGAGATGTTGAGGCAACGATAGAGTCCCCGTCCGCTGAGAATCAGCAGTATCTTACATCGAAGACCAGCTATTTCGAAGAGTATGGCCTTCAGCCTTTAACTCAGGCTCTTCTCGCCATGATCAACACGACTCAGACACAAACACCTGCGGAGCGTGCGCGTCCTTATCGCATCTGCCTCTCCCTCATGGATAGGTGGGAGATTGGCGGTCTTGTAGTACCAGAAGTCTTCCTTCCGATTGTCGATAGTGTCCGCACCTACAAATCCCAAGCCGTATCCAAAGCGGACTTCCATGAAGTGCTACGAAGCGCTAGTGTGTTCTTCGACGGAGTAGAAAGTGGCCTTATATACGGTGAGATTCTGAGGTTGCTCACTGATGCCATCGGACCGGGTAATGCGACAACCGCTCGGCGGATCGACAAGCTAAACTTGGTCAACTTCATTATATCCAGCTTCAACATTAGGGAGGAGGAGATGGTTACGATCCATGCCCCTCTGACAGTTCTGTCAATTCTGTGCATGTTGATCAATGCAAAGGACCGCCGGGAGTTGCGTGATAGTGAATCTGGCCACCTCTTTGAAACGGCACTGCATGTTTCTGCCTCTCTCCTTGACCTTGTTCCTCGGCGAGCATTCCCTCATGGCCCAGGGAGACAAGCAGGTAGAAAGACCGAGCCAGAGACGCTGGCCTCCCTGCCTGACACGGAGATCCTCAAGAAGATTAGTGCCTTCTATGTGGAAGAGCAAGGGGCAGTTGACAGCTCCCCACCGCCTCTCCATGGGGCAGAAGTAGCTGAGCTGCTACTGCAGAAATCATGTCAGCTTAGCTGTGAAACACTTGCTCAGCCTGAAGAATCTCACGACTTGACTGTTAGGGTACGCATCCTGATCTTACTACTCCTCAAGGTTCCGGAGGAGTACGAGTGGGATATCGACGTGATACTATCATCGATCCGCAAGGGCCTCGACGAGCCAGCCCCCCTCCCTTTCACCGCATTCTCTGCAATACTGGCGCTTTCTACCCATCTTTACTCGTCCGACCGTATCTCAACGCCCCGGCTCTCCGAACTTGTTGTACCCCTTGTCCGCCACGCCTGGGTCTACCTTTCCGCATCCGAGCCGAAATATCACGTCGAAACAGTTCGTTGCCTGTGGCAGCTACAAACGGCCCTAACACCCCAGAACCGCGATATCGAGGCAGCTATTTCAGGGCTCATGATAGAGAAAGACATTGGGGGAACCTTTGCTGTCCGGCCGTCCGAGCCGGGAAGGAGCTTCAGCGTCCTCTGGTCGCATACTCTACTGGATAGCCCGTCACACATGGAGAGAAGGGGTTCGAAGACCCCAATCACGGATCATAAACTCCATGCGATGCCACGACTTGCAGGACTTGACCACTACGACGTAATGTTAACACAACCACTATTTCTCATGCTTGATGCCCTCCTTGACGAAAGAACGCAACTCTTCATGGCCGTAAAGGCCTGGCTTAATTCCATGGTGGGGATTGAACGGTAAGTCAAGTCCATACTTCTAGTATTTGTGAAAAAGACACAAACTAATTGGCGTAGTTTATTCCTTGTTTTCATATCCAAGTTCATAGATCTCCCATTCTTGCAGATCCATAGACTCGTATCCGACGACCCAACATCTAGCTTTGTCCGAGTGACGGAGGACGATGATCTCGACGTCTGTTTGTACTATCTCCGGACAGTTTCGAATGTTCTAAGATGGGCCCCGGACAACGTTTGGTCAGTTCTAGACACAACGGCTGTGCCCGATGACTCGGGTCGCCCAGAAGTCCAGAAAATCAGTTGAGTACTCCCAGCTTCCTTTGATGACGCCATCAATGCTAACGAAACGAGCAGCCGGAACTGAAGGCGAGGTGCCAATGCAGGCATTACTTGCTCAAGTTTGCATGCGATGCATCGCCCTCCGAGCCGGGCAAGAAAATGCCACCCTTACCGTTCAGACCTCCCAGCTCACCAGGATAGCCTTGACGGTGCTTCACCAGATACTCCTTAACCCCTACGCCTCTCGCCTCTCTCTTCCACATCTAGAGGAAGTTCTCATTGACCGCTTGATCCATTCCCTCAACGACCCGGACCCATACATTCAGATCCTCCTCTTGGACGTCGTGTACGCATCACTCAAGCTGCAAGCAGTGCCTCCCCCGGATCAGCCTACTTCTCCCACCTCGGAGAAACGCCCTACCGTTCTTGATCCGAACAAGCGCGTGCCCTTACCCGTCGTAACCGAACAGCTGCCACGAACTAAGCCTCCACCTCCATCTCTTCTCAAATGCCTTCGGGCAGGATTGAGTTCGCCCAACAGCCAGCCAGTCCTGGAAAGCTGGGTTGGTTTCCTTACGGAATGCCTCTCTATGTACTCGGATGCCATTTTCCAGATACTGATTCCTCTGGTCGAAACTTTATGTAGTCAGATTGATGGCAGTTTCCGAGCCTTGCAGGCAACGTTCAGAGAAGGTCATAGCTCGGTTAGACCTGAATCCAGTGGGCCTGAGTCAACTTTGATTTCACTCCTCAATGGTCTTGAAGAAGTTCTAGCGAGCGCGCATGCTCGTCTCCTTATCGAAGAAGCGAGAACTCAGGCTGTGAAGACACCAGACCAACAACAAGGGTTCTTCGGCAACATGGTCTCCGGTGTGTTTGCATCAGATAGCCATCAGTCCCGGAGCGCAACCGCGAATGACCGCCTCACTGTTCACCTTGCCTTCCAGGATGCGATCAGGATGTGCTTCACGATATGGCACTGGGGCCAGGGCGACGAGGCGAAGTTATTGGATCCTTCTTCTGTGGCGTCGTTCAACTACACATCGCTGCGAATGAGGAACAGGGCCCGCCGTCTGCTCGAGCACCTATTCGCCGCTGAGACCCTCGAGTGCCTGGAAACGCTGGTGGACATATGGTGCAGGTCGTACGAGGCAAAGTCGCAAGCTGCAGAGGTTTTCAAGATCTTTGCAGCGCTTGATGTATCCCGACCGAAAAACACGATACCAGCCATCTTTAACGCCATATACAGCCGCACCAACCCATCCGCCCTCGAGCCGGCCAGGATGTCGACCTTGACCATTGATCTTCAGGATACTGACCTTGTCATCTTCCTAGTCGACTACACTCGATCACTGGATGATGATGCTATGGACGAGATCTGGACTGATTGCATAACGTTCCTGAAGGATCTGCTAGCGAACCCGTTCCCGCATCGCCAGACGCTCCCATCTCTGCTAGAATTTGCAGCGATCCTTGGTGAGAAGGTCGACAATACTAACTTTGGAGAGCAGCGGAAAATGCGCCGAGAACTAGGGGTAAGTGTCTCGTATCTTCTCAAGCAAGATAGAGATAGAGATAGAGAATTTACTAACAGATTCCAGGATCTCTTCCTCAAGCTGCTAACAGCTCTCTTTACCACCCGTCCCATCACCTTCACTGAGCCCTCATTGGGTAGCCTCTCAGAGAAACCCAAGAGCGACGGGTCCTCTCGCAAGACCCCCGCTGACAGGGCGGACGATGTCGTTGGCATCCTTTCCACCATCGTTCCAAACCTTCCTAAGATTCTTGTTGAATCAGACAGGGTTTTCTCGGCAGCCACTACGATATCAACGCATATCATCGGACCGACCATACGGTCCAGAGGCTTCCCGGACACCGTATCCAAGAGCACATTAGACCTTCTACACGAGCTCTCCCGGTTACCAAACAATCAAAAGACGTCACGGAAGGACATTGGTGATGCCTTTAACGATCCGAAGTTCTTTGCTTCGGACCTGCAACTCGTCCAGAGCGATTGGCTGCCCTTGCTTAAGCAATGGGTCGTTGGCGACAAAGAAAGGGTACCCGAAATCATCGGCCGAATCAGTCCCCCAACAACGGCGGGCATCGTATTTGGCGTCGGAGCTACCTCTGCTAGGCTAGAAGCTGACCGAAAAACACAACTAAACCTTCGACGCATCGCCACTCTTATTCTAGCGTCAGCTGAAGACGCCTTCGTCTCCGACCTGACAGCCATCTCGGATAAGCTTACTGAGCTCCTCGGCGCAACTGCCACGTCGTCCCCATCATCTACCACTCGCGCCGAGGTCTACATGGTCGTCAGGGCGCTTGTCCTCAAGACGGGCGCGATACACTTGGCAATATTGTGGCCGGTGATCAATGCAGAACTCCACGCCGCCATCTCCTCCGTGGTCGCGCCCGACCATAGCACCGCCTCTGAGACGTACATGAACGCTTCCATCCTACAGGCCTGCAAACTCTTGGATCTCCTCATCTGCGTCGCTCCAGATGACTTCCAACTCCATGAATGGTTATTCGTTACGGATACTATCGACGCGGTATACCGGTCGGAGAACTACCAGCCCGTCGCCCTCGTGGACGAACTCTCGGAAGAGCTGGGCTCGTCGGCCTCCTTCAGCTCGGGGCTACATACGGAATCGGCGGCGGCACAGGTGGCCACGAGCAGCCACCAACGGAGACCATTGCTCGGCGCGGGGGGCATTAATGATGATGTGAGTCTTGAGAGGAAAGATGAATTGGTGGCCAAGGTGCTACGGCCGTTCTTCGGGCAGCTGAGCATCTTTGCGTTTGAGTCGACGTACGCCATGGGAGCGCTGGATCGGGAGCGCTGTGTAAAAGGGTTACTGAAGGATTTGTTTGACGAAAAGACCATCGTCAAGGCGCTTTAGTTGCCGCAAGCCGACTTTACTCGTAGTAATAAAAACTCTCATGCGGGGACCCTTCTGCCGGGATCCAAGCTATCAATGCTTTGCTTGCGCCTTCTATGCAGTACTGCACTACTTCGATTTTCTTGTCGTCCGGGACCAATCTCGCAATCTGGCGTAGGTCGCTCGTCCGAGGGAGGTAAAGCGCATAGTCGAGAGACTTGTACGCTTCATGCAGCCGCTTAAGATTGTACGGTTCCATCTCGTGAAGGTTAAAGATGTCGTCAGTGCTATACCCCGGCCCACCCCAAGGCGGCGACGCGAACAGAACGGTCGCGGCCGGGTCGATGCGCAGCGCTTCATGGAGCTTGTCGGGCTGCTCAAGGACCAGTTTCAGGTACTCGAAGCTGTCGGCGTGGACCCAGGTGATCTCGTCGGTGATTTCGTAGATCTTGGCGTTGTTCTGCGCGCAGGCGAGGGTGTCCCTGTCTCGCTCGACGGCGATGACGCGGTCCCAGCGTTCGGAGAGGGCGAATTGGATGGCGTTGCCTCCTACTCCAGCGAAGAGGTCTATAATGATCGTCTTTGACGAAGAGACGCCGGCGACTTCGTAGGCGATTTGTCTTGCAGTTAATGAAGCTTGTTAGTCCCAATGAGGTCCTTTTTTAAAGGCTATAGAATAAACAGGCAAAGATGGGACAGGGAAAGGGGGCAGGGAACGCACTGCGCAACTGGTTCGGGCGTGACACCAAACCAAGCGTCGTCTGTAAGATAGATGCCGCTGTCATAAGCTTCGAAGAGGGTGTATCGCTGAGACCAGTATCTGTAGAGACGCAATGTTAGTTCGCGACAAAATCCTGAGTTGAATATTTTGCTGTATCGCGAAGCTCACTTTAGTAGATCCCAGGGGACCTCTTGCTTCTGCTCGTAATGGATGCAGTTCTCTGTCAGGGGGAGCTCAGCGACAGGCCTCATGGTGTACTTCTCTAGATCCTTGCGCTGGTCGTTGGAGGATTGGTTGTTTCCCATGGCAAGACACGAGGACGGGTTATCAGTTGGGGAGGGGTGAGCTCATCAAGACATTTCCATTCTCATACAGCAACATCAAAATCCAAATGCTGCACCGAACTAGTTTTACTTGGGGGAAGGTCGAAACTGGCTGGTGTGAAGAACTCGTGAGCTGAGCTCAATGTGAGACTGAACAAGAATTTCTAGCGTGTGATGGTGGCACCCCGCTAAAAATCAGCAGTGCAATTAGGGCGTTATTGGGTCTTATCGGAGCTAAGGTCAACCACGGCCTCTGCTGCAAGGCTGAAAGCTAATGACAGCTTGCACTGAAGTTACCGAACTCCCACACCACCTTCGATCGATTTCAACCAATCTTGACCCAACCAACTAAGACGTGGTGAATCTTATCTACTCCGTCTCCCATATGCTCTCCACTGACCCTTGATATTCCGAGTTCCCCCTCCTCCTCATCCAGAGCCTCCCTCTCGCATCCTCCAACCCCCAACCATGTTCAACGCTCTAAATCGTTTCATCTCCCGGCTGGACGGCGATGCGCCTGCGAGCCAGCACAGCCGAGCAGGCGACTACGGATTCCAAGTCCTGCGCAATACGAATCTTGAACTCGCGATCGAGCCTTGGTACGATTTCGTAGTCGGCATCAACGGACGGCCCCTCGATAATCCCAGCCCCCACCTTTTCTCCCAGGAGGTGCGGAATTGCGCAGGCGGAACCGTTACCCTTGGGCTTTGGAACGCAAAGGTCAGTGGAACTCCCGGCCCTTCTCACGCACGGCGAGAAACTCTTTTGAGCAATGTAGCTAACGTTGGCGCTTCGTGCTTTTTGTTTAACAGGGCCAAAGAACGCGAGAGCTGCACATTCCCGTCCCTCAAGACACAGCATCCCTCGGCCTCTCCCTCCAGTGGACGCCCCTCTCCGTCGCCGCCAACATATGGCACGTTCTCGACGTCGCAGGGAACTCTCCCGCAGACCAGGCCGGCCTCCTACCCTACAGCGACTACATCCTTGGTAGCCCCGAAGGCATACTACACGGTGAGAGCGGCCTCAGCGAACTAGTCGAAGACCACATCGCCAGGCCGCTGCGCCTCTACGTATACAACAACGAATACGACGTCACGAGAGAAGTCACGATTCAGCCTAGTAGGGATTGGGGCGGCGAAGGCGCGCTGGGATGCGTTCTCGGATACGGAGCCCTGCACAGGTTACCCGCGCCGCTGAGCGAGCCCGTCTCGGCACCTGGGGAGACCATGTTCGACGGCTCGGCGGCCTCCGGTGGTGATGGGCTCTTCGTGCCCACCATGGCCTCTTCTGCTGCTGCTCCTCCTGTAGGGCCTCCACCCACGGGCGGCAACTTCCTCGTTCCGGCGGATATTACTAGCGCCCCGCCCTCTAGTGCCCCACCAAGGGGCAAGAAGAAGGAGAGACATCATCGTGACCCGACCAAGTTAATGGATGATTATCTCAAGGAGGAGGAGCAGAAGAGCATGGAGTTGGATCGGCCAAGTGGTCGGTCAACTCCGCTTGCCAGTCTCCCTCCGCCTCCTAAAGGCGGACCCCCGCGGGCAGATGCGAAACGAGAGTCTGCCAGTCCCGAGCCAGGAAATGAGTCTTAGATACGGAGGTTTTAGGATGGGTGTCTGGTAAACTTGTTTTAGATACACAAAAAAGGATATGCAAGAATATGAAGCACTGCAGTTATGATGCTAATGTGAACTTTTTTTAATTCACTTCTAAAGACTCCCATTTTTGTACACAATGACGTCCCATTCCATTCCGTTCCGTTGATAAAGTTAAGAAAAAGAAAACACAAAAGCACTAGCTTGGTTCCATATAACCATCCCTCATCATCTCTCCTTCACTTAATTCATGTAGTTAACAGCAAAGAAGTGAAGGATTAGACTGCAGAAGACGAAATCGGCAAAGGCACTAGTAAAAGACGAGATGGTTAGTGACTAAAGGCCAACGACAAACATGTAGTAAAAACATGGAGAGCAACGAAGGGGTAGGCTAACCGTTCAGGCGAAACGGCGGCGGACTTCTTGTCATTGGAGGCATTCGTTTGAGATCGGAGAGATGCTGGTTGAACAAGTTAGTGGAAATGATCTATAGCTAAGGCTAGGGAGCATGGAGAAATTACCTGTAAGGACGAATTGGCCAACGGTAGCAGAGAATCCGGAGAGGAATGAATTGAAGGGCTGTTCTGGGGAGTTAGCAGCTCCCTCACTCAAGCTTCTAAGGTCAAAAATGACGCCAAATCGTCTACATACGTAATTTCCAGCGAGGACACAGTAGACGAACTGAATGCCTCCGACAATCACAAGGTACGCCATAAACATGTCGATAAGCTTCGTCTGTTGCGATGTATTCTTAATGTAGTGCGAGACAACAGTGGTGGCAATCCAGGAGTCGTCGGACGTCGAGCTGGAGGGAGCACCCGAGGGCGCGGGAGTGGAATCTTTTTTCGTCTTGGGCGCCATGGTTGCGGTTGACGAAAGGTGAAGAGTTGATGCAACGGCGCGGGATCGAGAAGGGGATGGAGTTCGGGGTACGAAGTACGTGTAGATTACTTGGCTCAAGTAGCCTCGCAGATGGTCGTCAATTGACACGACAGCTTCAAGCCTCAGTTTTGGAGGTGCGAAACGTGGCGCTATGTGGCTGAAGCTTTGCTGGAAGTTGGGTCTGGACTGGAGCAGCCAGTTTCGAGAAACGTGTTGCAACAGTGCTTTCAATTTGTCAGCGTGGATGAATCTGGGGTAATAAGCTCCGAGCGTCATCGGGATGAATAGCATGAATAAAACCGACCTTTGAAGACTGAGACAACTAGAGTTTCCCCACTCCAATTGTAATTAAAACTACGAAATCTAAATATCCAAAAGACAAAATGGTGAGTAGCATACGCGGATACGTTCATATAAGCAGTTTCTAAAAGGCAATTCCTCAATGGCAGGCGAGCAACGGTCTTGACAGCACCTCCTTCATCCTGGCGGCTTTGACTGCCTCTGGCGGAATCGCCGGCTTCGCAAGGACCGGGTCGGTCCCTTCCATTGTCGCGGGCTGTAGCGTCGGCCTTCTTTGTAAGTCTTGCTCGTCCATTTACGATTCCTTTTCTCACAAAATTATATCCAATCCTAACCATTCGCCGCAAATTAGATGGACTTGGTGGCTACCGCATCCACACCCGGCAGCCATACGGCGTTGAGCTGAGCTTGTTAGCGTCCGTAGTCCTCGGAGGGTCGGCTATCCCCCGTGCGATTAGGCTTCGCAAGCCCGTCCCCGTTATTCTGAGTATTATTGCGACTTTCGGTATCGTGACTTTCGGCCGAGCTCTGTACCAGCGCGCCTGAACAACCTCCGATGTGTGGCATGTGCTGTGGGAGAACAATGAGAGGAGAAGTTCCATGTAGCGTCTATAAAATATGGGGTCCTGATGTACATAAGTTGATACAGATATCACCCTCCATCCCTGCAATATATATCTTCTCTTTTCGTGGGTATTAGCCCGTATCCAACCAAACGCCCTATCAATGCAAGTATTCGTGCCATCTCCCTTCAGTAAATTCAACGTCGGGCTCCGCGCAGGTGCCGGCAAGGCGGGTGATGCAGGAGGCAAGGAACGCCGACATGATGCCACCGTACTGTCCTCACGCCCGCTGTCTTTCAACCGAATTCGAACAAGCTTAGAGTCCCAACTCTTCCTCTGCCTGCTTGATCTTGTCGCGCCTCGCTCGCGCTATCGCGCGGTTGTTCGCTGCTCGCTTTTGTCGCTGGATCCATAGGCACTCGTTTACTTTCGTCTTAGCATCGTTGCACATTCCAATCGATTTGTAGAGGAAGCCTCGCGCATGGCATTCCTCGAGGGCGTTGATAACCTCGATGCAGGCTGGGTGGCGAGACAATGTTAGCGCGCATCAAAGGGCGACAAGGGCGAAAGAGAGATTGTTGGTCACTTACGCAAATTCTCGGGCTTGTCAAGGTGAGAATGCATTTTGGAAGTGCGGTTGTCTGTATGTGTGTCCTGGAAGCGGGCGGTGTTCTTTTCGTGGAGGATGTTTAAATGTGGGAAGGTTGAAAGGAGTGGCAATGGAAGCGAGACAATTGGATGGGGTGATTTCTAGATTTCATGTGCCACTTTCGAAAAAAGTTCAATGTTCCGGTTCGTCGGGACGCCGTGCTGAAATAACCCACCCCGCACTGTAGCCGCCATCAGTGTTCATTTGTGCTTCTAGGCCCCAAATCTGATATCGCGCCCCAGCAAACATTCAAAATCCTCGACATTCTATCTCAAATTCATCACACTTCGAGGACCGGAGTTGACGTAAGAACCCCGTCGAAATGTCATCGCAAACAGTGTCGGCGAAGAAGCAGCAAGGTATGTCCACCGGCACATTCTATACCCCGCCTATCAGGCAGCTACTGACGAGAGACACAGACCTTCAGAGCCATTACAACAACTACAAGAACAGTCTCCAACAAATAGCGCAGAAGATTGGAGAAATTGAGCAAGAGTCAGAAGAGCACAAGTACGTGCGAAGCATCTCCTTTCAGTTATTTATTCATCTTTATTTTCGTATTTTTGGGGCTTTTCTTGTTCCCGAATCCCCAAGGCGGGGCTGGCTTCAGAAGTTTTCGATTCCCCCTGCCCTTCAGCCGGGTTGCAGACGAGGCAGGCTCATGTGATATGAGCTGGTATGAATGCTTTACGGACACATTCTAACGTACCTCTCACAAATAGGCTTGTCTTGGATACCTTGACACCTCTGGATGGACAGAGGAAGTGCTTCCGTCTGATTAACGGGGTGCTGGTTGAGAAGACAGTTGAGGATGTCATCCCCTTGCTTAAAACCAATGCGGAGGGGCTAAAGAAGGTCCTCGAAGACTTGGTGAAGACGTACAAGGCGAAGGAAGGCGAGCTAGAGAGATGGAAGGTCAGTCGATATGCCGGCCCCGGCTCCCCTCATCCTCCTTCACACACCATGCTTAGGAAGAAGAGACACTAACTTCCCGCTACAGAAGAAGAACAATATCCAAGTAGTACAAACAGCATGAAATATTCAGAAGAAAACAAAAAGATCAAGTTCTATCCTCGAGTCCATCACCATAAGCCCGCCTACTGTTACTATGTCGAGATCCCTTGTCACCTGCAAAGCATCAATGTATGTGTGTCAAGAAGGACGACCGTCTTTTCTCTGAAGAAATCAGGCCGCGCCAACCGGTTTCCTTTTGTGTACGAAGCAGTGTCGTTTTGTCCATGCTAGGATATGCATTGGATTCCTGACAACTCAACACCTCGTGTTCTGTGGTGTAGGAGCTCTGGGGGACATGATGCAACCTTGATAGAAATCTCACTGCCCAACCAAATTTCCGACCCATTGGGTACCTATCACCTATCAGTGCCATCACCAACAATCCCCGGAAATCTGTACATATGTTGAATGTAGGTACCAAACTCTCACAGGCAAGCAATGTAATCTACATAGTCGATCAATTAAACATTCGCAGCTGCCGGGTGTGCACATGAAGTAGGAGTGAGGTACAGATTATCCGAGAGAGACAACTCATTAACAACCCTCCATTTTCGCACGCCCTGGCCATAATTCTCAGGATCTGCGAATGCATTTTCCAAACAGGATCTCCTCCGGCGATGCGCTGGTCAAATTTATAGATTCTGCCACGCTAGCCCGCTTGCACTTTTTATTTTGTGTGCAGGGCTGTCCCATGTTGAAGTGGGGGAATCAAGCGAGGAACATGCAGAACCGGAATGGGTCCAACATACCACTTCGTAGTAAATACATCGGGAACAACCACAGCCAGCCTTCCTTGGAGCTCCGTCAGAAAGAGAATGCGAGTTGGCCAGATTCGGTCAGGTACCCAACCCCAGGCAAATAGGATGCGTCTGTAGAATTTCTCCTGTTGGATGGACTATCCAAAGTGGGAAAATGGGTGGTGCCAAGGTGAAGAGAGCTTATATTGCCCGATGGCTGCCATTGTCAAATCAATGCATGGAATCGCCCACCCTTTCCAAGCCCATCCGTTTGGGCGGGTAAGCCCCAATGATGGAGGTCCTTGGTAGGCGGACGCGAGAAACGTTTTGAGAGCTTGCTCTCGTGTTGTTTTTGGGTCTGAAGAGCACGAGTCGAATCCTGGTAATTGGACCCGACTGGTAATGTCCACGTCCCGACCTCGTCTTACTTCGTACATTCGCTCCGACACTCCAGTGTTACCGTTGTCAATCCTCTCCTCGTACTCGAGAGCAGCACACGGCTACACCGCCTCGACAAAGCCCATGGTTATAAGAAACAATCACACGTCTAGAATTAGGACCCGACGTGAAGGACCGGAATCTTCAAGTGATTCAGTCGGACAACCCTAGCACCTTCATGCCTGGGCAGGATGCAGCACACTCGGCGCTCACTCACGCTCCACCGACCGTGCTCCTGCCCTGCAGGGCGTCAATCATCCCCCGAGATGTCAGCCGAATAAGGTTGTGTAATTGCGAAGGCGGGTGGCCGCAGCCCACTTGCGGCTCACTTTAGGAGATTGCGATTGTGACTACCAGGGTTAACCGGCCAGCTTGGGTCCATCCAAGACTGTCATTACCTTCGTACTGAAGGACATCGATTGAAGCCCGCCATGTCAGCCGCGGAATCAAAACGAATCGAGTGAAGAGGATGCGAGAATTGGAGAATTGGAGGGCCGGCGCCAAGGAGGGTGGCGGGTTAATGTATCTTTGGCGTACCTTAGTGTCTTGCCCACTCCCCTCCAGTGGGGTAATGAACTTGGATTTGTAAGGGAACCTTACCATATATCTTGTACTGGTACCCTTTATCGATAAAGAGCGGAGACTTGAGTGACTTTGATGGTTCCCCAAGCGTGGCGATCGTAGCAGTCTCGGTAGCACCTGGAGCGTTATTTACCGGAGCTGGTTCTCATTGTAAATGTACTGGAGCAAAAATGCTTGGTAGGTCCCGTCGCCAGGTTCTTAATTGTTGTCGACCCGCGACTGCGCATTTTCGAATCTCAGTCTTGACCGCCGAACCTTTCCTCATTCATCGACTTTTCCCTCCTGCACAAACCCCACGTTCTTGCAGCCATCCATTGCTAGAGATCGGTGTATGCATTAGCTTTTACAACGCGCGCATTATTGAATACGACAACCGAACGAACGACAACTCAGACACCCACGCTATTGTGAGTGCGACCCGAAACCAAGGGCCCAACGACGAGTCTCTACCCCCCCCTCCCACTCCCACTTCCTCTATGCGAGACGTCTTCGCAGCCCAAATTCACACTCCCATTTGTCGCATGAGTGTTTTCTGACGCGACTCTGCAGCTTCGATTAGGACGCACGCCGTCAGGTTCTTTGCGATTGCCTCCGTCCGCCATCACTAGTGTAACTAACCACTGTGCCCATCGCCTACCCCCCACCTCTGTCTCCGTCCCTCGACCAGACCCTAGTGTCGCTGTCGCCTCTGCCCCAGCGCCTTTCACCCTCCCTTGAGGCCCGAAACCTACCTACCGAGTAGGGACAATCCTGAAGCAGACAATCGCTCGGGGCACCGTACCGTGGTCATATCGAAGAAGTGTCGTACCTATCGCCTTAGCTACCGACGGCTCTACTTCCACCACAGTCTTTCAACGAGCCCAATCCGAAGCGATCGTCCGCTCTAGACCCAGATCTTCTTGCCCAATAACTCGGGCGCAGCTATACTGGCGTAATCCTTTTATCATATCAGCCCGTGGTAAGGCGATTCCTGGCAGCGCAATCCTCGTACCCACACCCTTGTCCTTTACGGTGAGCTGTCCAGCAGGGCGGCATCTTGGCTTCTGGATGCCCGTTTTGCGTGGCGAGAAAATAATTCAACCTCGTCTCTAAAACCACCCCACCCATGGCCTTGATTGGAATTTTTCCAGATACACTTTCGCCCGTAGCTCTGGGCTGGAACGGGGATCCACACCTCTTGGCCAGTTGGGGCGCGGGGCGACGGCGGCCCAGCTGGAAGGACTGGGAATGGTTGAGTAGGCATGATTGAAGCAAGAATGCAAGGACTGACGCATCTCTTGCATCTAGAGCAGCCTAGCCTTTTGGGACCCTACGAATCTGCAACGTGTCAGGGGCTAAGGGACAAGTCATCTTCCTTGTTCGGAAACGAGCTCGTGTAAGCCGGGTAGTCCAAGCATTTACAAGAACGCCGGCAGCCGCTGCAGGTAGCCAAATATGTCGGACTCCCCCCAATCTGCTCCCAAGGATGTCGATCAAGGCGTACAGTCACCCGACGGGGAAGAACAAATGAACGAATCTCAGGACCCACAGAGCGCTGGACTCACGTACGAGTTCGAGGTAAAGGAGCAGGACAGATGGCTACCCATAGCCAATGGTACGTTATCTCTGAAGTTTTGTTTCTCAGCGTTTGATTTGCAGAATACTCTTCTCTTCCTCCTCCTCCTCCTCCTATAGGGGGCGTCCCTGCCTTTGATACTACTGCTGTCGAGTGAAGCTAGTGCATCACTGGCTGCTTATTATCGAGACAGGCGCGCAACCTTATCCCCACCTACGGGCTCATGTCCGACGATTCGCCGTCCAAGACGCCGGAAGCGCCTCGCGTTTCGAAGACGGAGAAAACCGACGATGGGTTTGATGCTAACATACGCAATTTTGCTCCAGTGGCTCGTATCATGAAAAATGCCCTTCCTGACAATGCCAAGATTGCAAAGGAGGCCAAGGAGTGCATGCAAGAGTGCGTGAGCGAGTTCATCTCCTTCATCACCAGTGAAGGTACGTGGTTGACTATCCCTTTTCCCGTTTCGTCTCCATCGCGCCAAGTTACGGGTGACGAACAGAACTCGCCAATGTCTTTTTTGAAGATTCAATACGGTCGGAGGAGGAGGAGGAGATCGCTAACAAAATCGCAGCCTCCGAGAAATGCCATCAAGAAAAGCGGAAAACTGTCAACGGTGAAGATATCCTATTCGCCATGACGTCCCTTGGATTTGAAAACTACGCCGAGGCGCTCAAGATCTATCTCGCAAAGTATCGCGATGTAAGTGTCACTGTATTTCACCCTCGGAATCGTCTTACAGGCCCACCCCTAAGCTCTGAGCTTGTGGCGGACCGTATACTCGATATGCCGTAGGTACATCATCACTAACTTGTAAAAAATACAGCAATCACAGTCCAACCGAACCGATAACCAGCAACGACCCAACAGCCAAGGCTACGGTGCCAGTGCCTCAGGCCAAGGTGGAAGCGCTTCGGGCTACCAAGGAGACCCGAACGCTCTCCTAGCTGGCCAGCAAGGTGAGGGAGCGGACGCCGGATTCCTGTACGGCGCACAGCCTGGGCACAACGGAGCCGGTGCCGAAGGGCCGTATTAAGAAGGTTGTCCGCCAACTCATACATCTGCCACGGAGGATGTGTGCACGACGGCACCTCTGCAAACAGATGACAACTATACACATGATACCCGATGATAAGTCTAGTGTATATAAGTTCTCATATGTGTTGTGTGGATATTTGTGGGCTAAGGAGATGGGCGAGGGTGGAGCAGTTGGTCAGAAGTGTCACGGAGTTTTTGAGTTTAAATCAAGTGTCCTGGGGGTTTCATGCCATTCATCTTGGTGGAGACTCCTTTTTTGTGATATAGGAATGGAAGGGTTAACAGGCTAGGAGGCGTACTAATGGACATGAAAATGGAGCTGTGACGGCTCAGTTCCAGCTCAACTCCATGGCCCGAACTTAGCAGCACAAAACGTGAGACGTCAAGTATGCCAGGCTCGGCAAGGCTTCGCCGTCAGAGTACATGTTTCAATCCGGTACTGTGATAATAAATTCTGTACACCTCCAGAGTGCCTATTATCGATCTTCTGAAGATTCGGGCACACCCTAATACCCAATACCTGAGAACGCCTTTGACATTGATCCGACTTGGGCTGCGTGATTCTGCTCTCATCGAAGCTGGTGGTGCTGACAAAGGCAAATGATGAGTGTCTCCGAAGGCGACGTCACAGCAACGGATCAAACTCGAAAATTCAGGCGCATAGACATCACGTGCCCTTTGTTCTGCCTGCACACATCAAATCAGTGTCACCGGCTTTCTTATCAAAATTTATTGGGGCTTTGTGATAAGCTCCGCCAATTTTCACAACCCCAAAAAATTTCCCAAACCTGGTTCCCTCACAGCCTCGAGGAGTAGAAGACTGAGAACATCGGTTTACCCTTACCCCCATAGATAGACCGCCTCTTTGTTTTCTTATTATGCCAAATCAAGGTTCCTTAGTTGATATTCCTTATTTCGAGTCGAGTAGAATCCCCTGATTCTCACGCCCCTTTATCAGCCTTCTGCCCCCTCTAGGCAACAAGCAGGGGGAAGAAACGAAACTGCAACCACACACGCTCCCCGCTTCGAGGACCTTCAAAACTCAAAACACCCGATGCCAACCTCAATCTCGGCTGTGAGAGCCGGATCACTTCTCTCTCCCGATACGCCGTCCAAGTCGATACTTCGTCGCCCGGGTGTTAATGCCAAACGAAAGCCCGATGTTTTCGATATGGAGGGTGGCAGCCTACAACCCGAAACCCCCGCCAAGCGCCGCAAGGTCCTCTTTAGCGATTCTAGCCCTATAGTCCACGAAGTTGGCGGCCGCTCCTTGGCGGATGTTCGAGCCGAAGTTCGACGAACTCTCGATCAACACCGACGTGGTGAAGACGATGAATACCTTCTTCTAAAGCGACACTTTGCCGTCGAGACCCGGCGTGGCAACGACCAATTTGATGACGATGACGAACCGCCTATGAGGCCCCATGAATTGACACAATATGTCCTCGCGCTCGCCTCTTGTGCTCCCACATTGAAAGAACGACCATTCCGAGATTTGGTGCAGGCCGTGCTCAACTGTGTCTGGGTTGGCCGCGATGACCGATTCGTCCAGGCATACATAGAGTTCCTTGCTACTCTGGCTAGCATTGGATCCTACCTCTTCGAGTCCCTAGGCATAATCTTCGATTGCTTCTCAGAGACGAGGAAGTCGAGGTGGGCTGTCCCAGGATACCCCGACGTATCAAGATTTGCAGTTGAAGACAGACTGCATGCGGCGCTGCGACGTCTTCTCCGCATCTCTCCGGCCGCCATGAGAAGCATTTGCGACCTGGCCAAGGCCAAATACCCTGTATCGGACGACTACAAGCGAACTCACGCCGCATACGTCAGCCATCTCCTCAGAATCCGAGAGTACGCCCCCGACGTTGGAACCAGCCTTCTCAACTTGATTGTTGAGCAACTGGTGCATGTGGACGTGAACATGCAGGCAGATTTAGATGATTTTGATGACGACCTTGTCACGGCTGTTCATCGGGCTTTGGCCGAAGGCAAAACTAAGGCTTTGGAAGCCGATGATTTTGGTGATGAAAGCGACGAGAGCGACGATGACGACGACGATGAACACAAAGAACTGCAACGGATCAAGACAGTCAAGAACCACATCGAGATTCTCGACGTCGTCATGGAGACGCTCTTCAAGTTCCATGCACCTTACTTCTCCGACCCTGATTCCGACACTGCCACAACACAGTGCAAGGTCCTCCTTTCACAGTTTACCAACATCCTTCTTCAGATGCGCAAGTCGAGACATACTCAGTTCCTCTTGTTCCACTTCGCGCAAAGGTCCGAGAAGCTCACTTGCCAGTTTATCGAGGCATGCGAGAAGGCTGCATTCAAGAGCGCGCCGTCAGTATTGGGTGACTATGCGGTCTCATACCTGGCTAGTTTCCTAGCTAGGGGCGCGCACATCCAACCATACATCGTCCAGGGCGTGTTCCGACGCCTCCTCCAGACGCTAGAGCGTCGACGAGCCGCTTATGAGACGAACTGCCAAGGTCCAAACATTGAAAAATACTATTCATATTACTCCCTGTGCCAGGCGACATTTTATATCTTCTGTTTCCGATGGAAAGATTTAGTGGTTTCGGCTCCCGAGCACGTGGATGTTGAAGACCCTCTCTCCTACATCGGACAAGATCTCGACTGGGGCGAAGACACGCGGCGGATCTTGAAGAACAACACCCACAGCAAGCTCAACCCTCTCAAGGTTTGCTCGCCAGGCATTGTGGAGGAGTTTGCGAAGCTCGCACACAAACTTGGCCTCATTTACATTTACCCCGTGCTCGAGATCAACAAGCGCGTGAGGCTGTCGCAGTTTATCAAAAGCTCCTACAGCTCCGGCGGCAGCCTTCGTGACATTGGAACCGAGTCTGTTCGCGACGACCACGCGCTTCAACTCGATCCATTTTTCCCCTTCGACCCGTACCAGCTTCCCAACAGCAAGCAGTGGCTCGAGGGAGATTACCTTTCCTGGTCGCCCATCCGCGGACTCAACGCGGACGAGGAGGACGACTACGACGGCGACGATAGTGATGAGGATATGGACGGCATGGATGCGGACCTCATCGACGAGGAAACTGCTACTGACAGTGAAGTAGACGAGGATCAAGATTGAGATTTCAGCATTTTGCCATGTCACGATCGGGTTGCATTTACACAAAAAAGGGCGCATTGTTTGGAACTAGAGTTAATACCCACCTTGCATTAGAGGCGAGCATATGGAATTGATGATTTTATTTCTCAGTTTATGTGGACTTTTGTAGCTTTCCCTTACCAGTAGTCCGTAGTCTTGACAATGCCAAATGAAGATTGAGGTCTGGCCAAGGCACCCTCCTTGGGGTGATAACTCAAACAGTGCGAATAATCATCTTGTTGACGCAATAGTACCCCGCGATCCCAATCTGCACAACTTCTTCGGCGGGGCAATTTTTACAGAGAATGAGAGATCACAACTTAGACCACGAGGGTCGACTAAAGCTTCTTCTCCTGAACATGTATTGGTCGCTTTTTGTTTATCTATTTCTCTAGGCTACTCCTGACTGGCCCTAGTGGTTCCTGTAGTACAGGTTGTCTCCTACATGATAAGCTGCAAAACATACAGCTAAACCTACAGCAAGACACGATCCCACAACTCACGAAACTTTCCATCTTCGAATTCGCTTAACACAATGGCCAAGGCAAAGAAAACCAAGGGCGGAGACTCAAAAGAGGCCAAGAAGGCTAGAACGGTAAAATAGAGGACACCTGGTCTATAGCCATTCTATCCTTCACCAATACTTTCTTTTCTAGGAACCAGCCAAATCTAATACGACCGGGCACCGAGTTATAGGCCGAGAAGAAGCAAAAACAGGCGGCCAAAGCCGATAAGAAGGCCAAGACGAAGGCCGCAAAGATAGACGGCGACGACGCCGAGGATGTCGATCTCGACGAGATCTTGGAGGAGTATAAGCGGCAGCAGGAGCAGTTCCTCAAGATCACAGAGACGGTCCAAGAGGGACCTCCGAAGCCTCGCGCTCACAGCACGTTCCTCGCGTCGCCCTGCGATTCGAACAACCTGCTCCTCTTCGGCGGCGAATACTTTAACGGTACTAGAGCCGAGTTTTTCAATGACCTGCATATCTACAACATAGCAAAGGACGAGTGGCGTTGCGTCACGTCGCCAAATGCGCCCCTACCTCGATCCGGTCATGCGTGGTGCCGTGCCGGAAACCCGAACCACGTCTACCTGTTCGGTGGTGAGTTCTCATCGCCGAAACAGGGTACCTTCCACCATTACTCCGATTTTTGGCGGCTCGAGCCTGCGACGCGGGAATGGACCCGTATAGAGGTCAAGGGAGCCTCGCCGCCGGCAAGGAGCGGCCACCGGATGACATACTGGAAGCAGTACATCATCATCTTTGGCGGCTTCCAGGATACTTCAAACCAGACGAAGTACCTCGCCGATCTCTGGATCTTCGACACGCAGCATTTCGTCTGGTATGCTCCCGTGTTGCCGCCCGCGCAACTTAAGCCTGACGCTCGGTCATCTTTCACCTTTCTACCTCACGAACAAGGCGCGGTGTTGTACGGCGGCTACTCGAGAGTCAAGACTACCGTTGCGGCGAATAAGCAAGCAAAGGGTTCTGCCAAAGGGCAGAGAAATGTCGTGAAACCCATGGTGCACCAGGACTGCTTCTTCTTGCGAATGTCACCCCCGCCGGAAAACAGTCCCGCCAAGACCCCTCCTATCGTTCGATGGGAGAGGCGCAAGCGGCCCGCCAACGCCCCGAATCCGGTAAGAGCCGGAGCCACCATGGCCTTCCACAAGGGTCGTGGAATCATGTTTGGCGGCGTGCACGACGTCGAGATGAGCGAAGAAGATATCGACAGCGAGTTCTTCAATGCCTTGTACGCTTGGAACATCGAACGTAACCGGTTCTTCCCCTTGACTCTCCGCAAGCCACGAGCGCCGAAGAAGGCGACCGTCTCGGAGCAGCGTGTTGGTCGCAGGGGCCGAGCGCAGGCAAATGAGGAGGAGCTTCTAAGGCAACTGGCCGCGCTGGAGACGGGCAAGTCCCTCGAGGATCTGGACTCTATGGAGATTGATGTGAAGCCGGAAGCGAAGGTCGATGACGACGCGCCTGTGAAGGAGATGCCCGTGTTGATGGAACCACCTCATCCTCGGTTCAATGCGCAACTTGCGGTGCAGGAAGATGTTCTTTATATCTACGGCGGAACTTTTGAGAAGGGGGACCGCGAGTTTACTTTTGACGATCTCTACACTATTGACTTGGTTAAACTGTCTGGCTGCAAACAAATCTTCGCTGTTGAGCATGAAGACTGGGTTGTAAGTTTCCTTCGACGAGAAGAGCGAACGGTAAGGACAGGACACCTTGCTAATCTAGTTTTGTATAGGAATCCGAGGACGAAGAAGAGGACGAAGATGAAGATGACGACGAGGAAGACGAGGAGGATGAAGAGGGAGACGTGGAGATGGGCGATGAGCCTGCTACTCCTCTCTCTACGCCTAGCAAACGGAAGAAGAAGCAGCAAGAGTCGGAGAGTGGTTCAACTGCAGACACGCAATCCGTTGCTGGCACGGAATCTACAGACTGGGACGAGGCCGAAACAAACACCATGATTGATGACGGTCTGCCCCATCCTCGAGTACGTCTTGCTGATTCTCTACTTATGATTTTAACTCCTAGTCCGTTTCGTAAGCATCGCTAACAAAATGAAATAGCCTTTTGAATCGCGCCGCGAATTCTTCGCCCGAACGACTAACGAGTGGCAAGAAGTTCTCATCGAAAGCCTCAGAGCAAAGGGCCAGCAGCCAGAAACACTCTCGGTCAAGGAACTCAAGACTAAGGCCTTTGAGCTTAGTGAAGAGAAGTGGTGGGACTGCCGCGAGGAGATTACTGCGTTGGAGGAGGAGCAGGAAGCTGCTGGTATTACGGAGGTGGTGTCTCTGAATGAACGTGGGGAGGGAGGTGGACATAGGAGGAGGTGATGTAAGGATCACCGTAATATCTGACGTACTCCGTACATTAAGGCTCCTCTTGGTGACGACATTCTCGAGGATGACGAGCAGCACCTGATGCCTGCACTAGTTTAGATAAACACGCATACAGATGAAAAGATCAGGCTCCAACAGAAAAAAAGGGGCGTCGAGGAATATCATCACTTCATTATCAAGAGCCATCTGAACTAATCTAGAATATGAAGCGATGAGTCGATGACCCCCATCAACGAAAACCCGCTACGTTAGTGCCCGCTTAGCTCGGTCGCAAATCGACACACCATGAGCTAAAGTGCTGTAGCACGTGTCAGAGTTCAGGAACGGGGCGTGTTTGAGGCAAGTTGGGCTGCGTGACTCGTATTTTCCTTGACTTTGATGACCCAATGGATGGCCCCTATTAATGGCGGTGAGAAAAAGGATATCCTGACTTGCAGGAGTCGAAAGACGGAGAATGACCCAGGGGAGGAAAGGGCGGTGGCGTTACTGTGGCGCTTGTGTGGGAAAGCGCAGAAGTCGTGGGAAATTTTTTGAAAAATATCGAACGGCAGTTGCTATTGGGCCAATCAGACCACCGGGAAGACCACGTCCGAAATCCGACGACATATTGAGAACACGGGCATCAAACCATCCCGCGCCTGGCTCCTGTACCCTGCTCTCAGACAGAGAGAGAGTGTGTGTGTCAAAGTGTGTGCGTCCGCGTCTACCAGCGTCGTGGTTGTGCCGTTTAAATATCCTGGTCAATTTATCTGTCTCTTTGTTCCCCCTTTCCCCTTCTTCTTTTCTTTCCTTACCCAAGGCCCGTCCCATCCCCCCAATCTGCCAGGAAACCCCCTCCCAGGAACGAACCCAAACCCCCAAACACAATGAATCCAAGGATACTCGCTGCCAGCCGTGCCCTTCGCGCTGGCTTCACGGCCCGCGGCTTCCAGACGTCGTCCAGGCTCTCTTCGGTCGCCGCTGCGCTTCCGGCCAGCAAGCCCGTTGGCGCATTCCGCTCAGGGTAAGCTTCTTGTCCATCTTACTGCGCTTATTTTTGGAAGGAGGCTCACCGCCTCCCTTCCCACCGTGTGGCCAGTCTGAACTAACCGGTGGTTTCAACCCTTTCTTTTAGAATACTCGGCTTCTTTGCTGGCACCACGATTGCCGGCTTCGCCGCCTATAGCTACGTGCGCCAGGAATTCAAGACTGCGAACGATCTCCTCCTCGAGGACCTTTACGTGCGTTTCGCCATCTAAGATAACGACTTTTTCCCCTTTCCGTTTCCAAAATACGAGTTTATAATACCCCCCCTCATCCGGAAGCGGCCCCTTTTTTGCATACATTTAATTGCTCCCTCTTTTTATTTCCGCATCTTCTTCTTTAGAACAAGATAAATGGGACTAGATTTGCATAAAGACGGGCCATGGTTTTTATATTTTTCTTCTTTTACACGCATAATTCCCCCTCTTACTCACATTAGGATATTCATCCCCCCTCATTCCCCATTTTGGCCGTTGATGGACCGCCTACTTGGACATTTGGCCGCTTCTTTCGCTCAACTTTTTTGGAAGACAGAAAAAATGAGGCGCATGGAGTGCTAACTGTTTTCTTTTCGTGTTTGTCTTTTCGTCACAATAGGCTCTTCAAGCGTCGGTTCAGCGAGTCGGCACTTATCTGCAGGCGTTGGAGGAAAAAGTTGATCAACTGGAGAAGAGGTCGAAATAAGGGTCAATGGAGTTCAACTGGGCGGGGATATGAAAGGCGGTCTGGGTGGGATTATACGGATGGCATGCATATGATCCGTAGGAAAGTGTAATGATATGGGAGACTAAATACTATCTACGGTCTTCTCGACTTGCTTGTGCGCCCTCGCTTTGGGGGTTTTCTTTTCATGTGCAACCTGTCTTCACTCTTCATTAGGAAAACGTCTCCAACAGCCTTCTACAGAAATGGAATTGTACAGAGTAGGCCTCAGTTTTGGAACACTCTATCTCGAACAGTTTTCATCTCGTGATAGTTCCATCGATGGTCGTCTGGGTCAGAGGTTCTCTTCCCTAATAGATTGTACAGCTTTAGCAAAATCCGGTTAGGCGAGATACGACTTGGGCCCGCTACTGTACGGACCCCACTCGGGTGGCCGTCGTCATGGTTCAGGATTGGATCGCAAACTGCCCTTTCCGTGGTGACAGGCGCACCTCCCCGTCCTCGAGCGATTTCAGCAACAGAGAGGGTCTCATGAGAGCGAAATCGGCGAGGGCGGGATTTTGTCTTGGACTTTCGTCCAAAGAAGAGTGTTACTCGAGTGGCGGGGTCCCAGGCTTGATCTTATCACCGGCCCGCCCTACTTGGTTTGGTCCACTTGGCCCTCGCGCAGGATACTTCATACACTGAGAGACTACCCCTCTGTGCCCGTTCCTAATTTCCTTGACATGATCGAGCTTGGTTGCTCGAGGTACGAAGTAAATATCTGGGGTATCCGGCTGCAACTCCGTCGGATACGTATCATAGGTGGATTTACATTGTTGGACGGATGATATCCTTGTGTAATTTTCTAGAGTGTGCTTCTTCAGTTCCACGTATCCTCTTCCTTGTGCAGTGGTGATTATCTGCCATCCGGGGACCCACTGCTACGGCACAGCCGCCAAGCGCCAGGGGATGGATCCGTCAGGCGATGCAGTCCGAAGTACAGACATTGTCGTGGAGTCGTGGGCTCGGAATGCACAGACTCTGAAGCTCGTGGCCTCCTCGAGATTCAATAATTCCCGCTGTTGCTCAGATAGAGGCACGAATCCCTCAAAGCCATTAAGCCTGGCCGATTTATGAAGCGCATTGAAAACTAAAAACGCATCACGTAGAGCGACCAGCAATCAATTGAGCAATGCCTCGAGAGGATCGTCACCGAGGCGATGGAAGATCCCCAGTACAGAATACTGTGTACCTTGCTCTACCAGTGTATTTTTGGAGACTCGAGGCGGGCGGGTGGGTCCGTCTTTGTACCTGTAAGGCTACATTGTAAGACGGAAAGACGGGTCTTGGTGTCCAGCCTCCAGGCGGTGCAATTATTAATTCAGGTCATGTCTGCCCCAGTGGAAAGGCCACGGTCGCCTCCTAGATATTGCGGCGGCCGGCTGACTCGGGCTGGAATTGGTCGATCAATGTCTTCAGTTGGCAGACTTGGTGGCTCAAGTGCAGGATTAGAGTGAATCCATGTTAGTAGAATCCTTGGGTTGCCGCCAATTTGATCAAATCCCAATTGACCAATACTTCCTTCGTAGCAGTTGTTAAATCACCAGAAACACTGTGTAGTGTGCTTCGATCAATGGAGGAGATTGACACACCGAGGGACATCGGTATACTTCGATAAAGCATTATCAAGCGTTGACATCAGCACAGCAATTAAGCCTTCTCCAAGGCTTACCAGCTCAAATCAAGTTGCAGGAAGGTACAAGACAAACGTGTGGCTTCCTGGCACCGGCTTGCTATACAGTACAAGCTACTTCCAAGCTCTTCATTCCACATGGGGAAAGGGATGTTGGAGAAGGTACAACCCAGGGGAAGGGGACACCTGTTCAATTGCTAGCTCCAGATCCACTCTGCCTCTTCTTACTCCAGCCTCCACGTCAATCATCGATCCCCAACAATTAGCTGGAAAAATAAATACCAACCCATTCTAAAAGCATCTCCCTCTCTTCCTCTTGTAACTTCACAAAGCTCATCCTTTTCCTCCCATTTTCAATTGTTTGACTTTCTATCCTCCCCCATCTCAGAAAGTGTATATCCCATCCCCTTTGATACCCCTTTTGCGTTCATACCCCTTTCCTTTTGATCAAGATGCATCTTAAGCAGTTTTTTGGTGTTCTCGCCACAACAGTGGCCCTTGTTGCTGCTGAGGAGTCGGATGTGACTGCCCTTACTGGCGAGAGCTTTGATGAGTTTATCAAGGCTAACGAGCTTGTTCTTGCTGAGTGTGAGTAGCTCTAGCCCCCCCATTCCTCGCCTGCTATCGAATGCCCCTCTCTCCCTTGACAATTGGCTTGTGCTACCGAAGTTGCTGAACGCTGACTTCCTCTCGAATAATAGTCTACGCTCCCTGGTGTGGACACTGCAAGGCCCTCGCCCCCGAATACGAGGAGGCCGCCACCTCCCTCAAGGAGAAGGGCATCAAGCTCGTCAAGGTTGACTGCACTGAGCATTCCGAGCTCTGCTCCAAGCATGGTGTTGAGGGTTACCCCACCCTCAAGGTCTTCCGTGGCCCTGACAGCATTACTCCCTACGGTGGCCAGCGCAAGGCTGCTTCGTAAGTTTTCTCATCGCCTCCGCCGAAGTCCTCATCTCCGACAGGCAGCTAATATTTTTGCGCTCCTCCCCTCGATAGTATCACCTCGTACATGATTAAGCAGTCTATGCCCGCTGTTTCCCCCGTCACCAAGGAGAACCTCGAGGAGTTCAAGACCGCCGACAAGGTCGTCCTCGTTGGTTACTATGCCGCCGATGACAAGACCTCCGCCGAGGTCTACAGTGGCGTTGCTGAGAAGCTCCGCGATACCTACGTCTTCGGTGCCAGCAACGACGCTGCCCTCGCCGAGCAGGAGGGTGTCGTTCCTCCCGCCATCGTCCTTTACAAGCAGTTCGATGAGGGTGTCACCACCTACACTGGTGATAAGTTCGACGCTGAGGCGATCGAGAAGTTCGCCAAGACTGGTGCCACTCCTCTCGTTGGCGAGGTTGGCCCTGAGACCTACGCCGGCTACATGGCCGCTGGTATCCCTCTCGCCTACATCTTCGCCGAGACCGCTGAGGAGCGTGAGGAGCTCGGTGAGGCTCTCAAGCCCGTCGCCAAGAAGTACCGTGGCATCATCAACTTTGCCACTATTGATGCAAAGGCTTTCGGTGCTCACGCTGGCAACCTGAACCTCAAGACCGACAAGTTCCCTTCGTTCGCCATCCAGGAGACGACTAAGAATCAGAAGTTCCCCTTCGACCAGGACAAGGAGATTACCCACGACTCTATCGCTGCCTTCGTTGCCGACTTCGCTGAGGGCAAGCTTGAGCCCAGCATCAAGTCAGAGCCTATTCCCGAGGCCAACGACGAGCCCGTCACCGTCGTTGTCGCCAAGTCTTACGAGCAGATTGTTCTCGATGATACCAAGGACGTCCTCATTGAGTTCTACGCCCCCTGGTGCGGACACTGCAAAGCTCTCGCCCCCAAGTACGAGGAGCTCGGCAGCCTCTACGCCAACTCTGAGTTCAAGGACAAGGTCGTCATCGCCAAGGTTGACGCCACTGCCAACGACGTCCCTGATGAGATTCAGGGCTTCCCTACCATCAAGCTCTACCCCGCTGGTGCTAAGGATTCTCCCGTCACTTACAGCGGCTCTCGCACCGTTGAGGACCTGATTAAGTTCATCAAGGAGAACGGCAAGTACAACGCCGACGTCTCCGCTGAGAAGGAGGCTCCCGCGGAGGAGAAGAAGGCCGATGAGGCTAAGGAGGAGCCCGAGGCCAAGACCGACGAGGCCAAGGACAAGGAGCATCACGACGAGCTGTAAAAAGCTAAAAGTTGATCTCTTTACTTCTCTCACAAATCCTTTTCAAAATTTAGCATGGGTTTATCAAGGGGATTCATGCTTGTATTAAAACTGGGGCCTTGGGTTTTTTTTTGCCGGTTTCCTTCTAATTTCCAAAGGGGGTTTCTACACACATTTCGTTAGGTAGCCATGAATGGCATGATGTCTTTATGATTTCACATTGAGCTTTTTGTCCCACAAGTCTAAATTAACATCGTGATATCTGGTTTGGTTGAAGGCCTGTCCGTATTTATTGTATTTATTCGTACTGATGGTCTCCAAGATAAGGCGAAGATCTGCACAGTGTGGACCCTTACTCTCCACAGTAAACTCTACACAATTGTATAATTGTCATCACAGAAGAACCAGGCCGCAAGAGCTTCCCTCCCACCAAAAATCTGGAGCTACATTTGATCTCCCCAGCAATACTTGATGGCCTACTTTTCCTTCTTCTACCAGCTACCCTCTTGACACGATGGACAATTTCGGCGTCATCGAAATCGCCAGCTCCAGGACCACCGCGGCGCCTGGATGGGCCTACGTTCCTGACCTTGCGACAAACCCGACGGCCGCACTCCAACCGACGGGGCGAAAGCGCGCGGCGGCGCGGGGCCAAGGATTGAGTTTCTCAGACCAGAGTGCGAGGGAGGAGGCGAGGGTGAGGAAGGAGCTCGAGGCGTTGGATAAGGTGGGGAGTAGGGATGTTGTCATTCCTGTGCCAGCGAAGGGGAGGGGTAAGTCTGCTTCTCGTGTGCTTCGTTTGCAAGAGGCTGTCTCTTCTACATTTTTTCCGTCCTTATTAAACTAACGGAGTCCTTCTTTTTTTAGCGGGGCAAGGAAAGTCCACGGCGAATGTACGAAAGATATTACAGAGTATGAAGACGTTTGCGAACCATTTGGACGATTTCGAAGCGATGCAGGCCTTGGCGGAGAATAACCCCTCAGCAAACGTGTTCGCGACTGCCAGGGAACAACCCTCTAAATCCTCAAGCTCACGCCGGAAATCGGCGGCCCCGTCGAAGTCGACCTCCTCGTCCGCGAAAGGAACACCGAAACCTCAACCAGATATCGTCATGACGGAGTCTCTGCCTCCAGTGCTCACGCCGCTAGCAAGTCCGACGACGACGACGGAAGACCTGGAAATGGGCGAAGGCGACGACAAGAAAGAAGAACCCGCAAAGCAACAACCGCTCCAAATAAACGGCGTACGAGATGCCGAGTCGTTACTTGCCGCTCGGGTGCCGGAGACACCTTCAGATGCGGAGCTTAGGGCGCTGCTGGCGGTGCCGCCGCTAACTTATAAGCAGGCGAGGGCAGGGTTGACGGAGGAGGATGCGAGGTATCCCGTGAGGATATTTTGTTCGGTGTGTGGGTATTGGGGGAAGATGAGGTGCGCGAAGTGTGGGACGAGGGTTTGCGCTTTGGATTGTCTTGATCTCCATCGGGAGGAGTGCGTGACGAGGTATGGGATTTGAAGCTCTGGAAGGGAAGGGTTGGTGGCGTTTACGCGGTTACCGATGTATAACTTATGATACCCACGAGAAACGGATTTAGTCAAAAAAAAAAGTATTCTTTGTTGAGCTATTGCTGTTATCCAAGTGTAAGATCTCGAGGTGACGATCCTCGTCAAAGAACATTCTTTGTTCCCGCCACCAGCCCCGTGAAGAATCCGCAGGATTGTGGGTGGAAGGGACTGCGAAGTATCTTGAAAAAACACACCAAGTCTTTTCTGGCTTGCATTAAATCTTTCGCTTCATAAACTACTTTACAACTACGAGAGGATAGACCTAGCTACTTCGTGAGATTTCCTGTTCCTCCAGTTGTTCACCGAGTCTTGGGAAACGCGGCATCACGTGATCTCGCGAGACGGCAACCCCTCCGCCATATAATGGGGGCGCGGACTTCGCCTCATCGGATTCACCAACATCTCATCCGCCGTTTTGGGCTTTCCAGATCTCCGTCGAGTGCGCTACACCTAACAACGTCCCAGAACTAGTCCCCGATCCCTCATTCGACTTCTCACCAAAGTTTGGCGATAATAGACCAAGCTTGAGGACAGCGGAGCCATCCGCTCGATAGAGCGAACATGTCTCTTGGATTCCAACGACTAAATATCAAGAAGGCGCCGCCTAACCCGCACATCGACTTTATTAAACCACTTCCGGGAAGAGATGAGGCGATAGCGTTAGATTTTTTGGAGCGGATAGCAGCTCAGTGTGGTAAGGACATCGAAACCCCTTGTCATGAAGGAACCAGTTGTTGACCAGTAATTAGTTCCGATCATGAAAAAGAACTACCTTAATGTACGGTCGCTTGAAGAATACGAGCCTAATAGGGAATTCGTTGGGAGAAATTTCAATGCGGGCGAGGTCATACAACTCGTCCTAAAGTGCACAAGAACGGGGAAATGGCTACCATTCAACTATGTTCAGATGGTCATGATGCATGAGTAAGTTGGTCTTTCGGCCTCCCTCCTCCGCCTCAGGGATTTTCTAGCTAACGATTTTTATCTTTTCTTTTTCTCTATTAGGCTGGCACACTGCAAACAGATGAACCACTCTAGAGCGTTCTGGGCAGTACGTAACCAGTATGCCCGGGACATGGAAGGGCTTTGGTCCAAAGGCTACGTCGGCGACGGACTCTGGGGAAGAGGACAAGAGCTTAGTAGCGGTCAATTTGACAGGCCCACAATTCTCACGGGCGAAGATCTCCCCGAACACATTTGCGGCGGAACATTTCAGACGAGAAGCAGGGGCCGGAAGAGGAGAGCAGGCGCGACCACGCTCACGTGGAAGGAAAGGAAAGAAAAGCGCATTCTCAAGAAGTTCGGGGCGAACGGCGTCGCACTGGGAAGTGGAGACGACGATGCAAGAGTGAAGCTCGAAAACGGAAAACGAACCAAGGCCAAGCCAAGAGTTGCGCAAAGCCAGCGAGGGCGGGAACTCCGAGCGGCGGCGGCGTTGGCACGATTAGAGAGCAGCACCAAGACGAAACAAAGCAAAGAAACGGAAGTTATCACCATCGATTCGGACGACAGCGACTACGAAGTGATCGACCTTACGGACACGCCGGACGCCGTAGACATCAACGGGAGCCGGCTATTAGACAAGAACGGAGTCGGAATGGTCAGGGTCTGCGGCGGCGACGAACAGGAGAATAGTGACGAGGCGTCGAATGAATTCCGCGAGCTTATGCACTCGTTCGGGACGAAAGCTGCAGCGCGGGCGCCACCGGAACCACCTCTCATTAAAGGAGAGACGAAGTCGACAAAATCGCAGCCGACTGTGGCGGAAATGTTCAAAAGGCAACGAATAAAGAGGGAGCAGAGCCGGGAGCGCAAAACCCACATCCCAATAATACCATTATCCGACGAGTAGAGGCGAGAATTCTTTTTTTTCTTCTTTGTTCCCGAAGGCTAACCGCGGCTTTTCTGGAGAATTCGGGAACATTTGAGGCTTGACGACGACCAGTTCTCTTGGAATAGTATAAACTAGGTGGTGCTTTTGGACCCACTGCCCACCACCCCCCACCATCAAGCATGATTCCCTTTTGAGGCCCGCCCGAGTTCGAGTCGGCATCAACACCACTACTTGGAGTATGGAGTCTTTGGTTTACAGGTTACGAGTTACGACATGTGATGGCAGCTGGGGTTCTATCAAGGGTCCCCGTACCAATGGAGCGGACATGTTCCCGAGATTTGGGGATGTCGGGCATTACGTGCGTGAATCGCGAACGTGGGTGGCTTTATGTAGCTAATATTAAGGGACGGTTAAACATACATTGACATCAACCATTAGAAGTTGAATATTTTGACATGGGTACAATTTGGGTGGCTCAAACAAGAAGTCGCAGGATTTTTTTTCGAAGGTGAAGCAACCAACATTGGGGAGAATTCAGGATCCGTTGGTGCCCTATATCGTAAGAGGGTACCTTCGCGGAATACGACACGACCGAAGCAGGAAGAAGTCGTTCCCTATCTTACGCATGTGTTTATTAGTTGCATGATGTATGAAGCGGATTGGCAAACTTCTGCTGGGATCAGGCACCATGATTCGTCGAGTGAACCCTGCACGTTCCGTTTCCCCCGCTACATGCGCCGAGATACGGCGCCAGATTCTAATTTGTACCAGGCGATTCGCAGGCGATTCCTGTACGAAATAACCCCACCATGGACACTGCGACGAGGAAGACGGGCAGAGCGGGCCAGCAACCGGGATGTAATGGCGCGTCATTGTAGTGTAGAGTATGATTGATTTGATCGACTTGGCAGTGTAATGTCATTGCCATTACGTATGGTACTTCGCCTGTGCCTGTAATTGAGCGTACGTGCATGTATCATAGCTATTGATACGTGCGACGTATGAAGTGTTAAACGAGATGGACCTGATCCAACAAACAAACCATTACTGGATCTGGATACGGGATGCCACGCCGGAGTCCAGACCAGAGACCAAAGACGGAGACCAGAGAGCTAGTTTAGATACCACCGAGCACAGGCTACAGCAACACACATAGTCGGCCCATCAGCCTACATCTACTTCTACTCCAATTGTATGCATCTTTCCTTCTTCTCCCTTCTTCCTCCCTTTCCTCTCCCAATTGCATCTCCAAAAGGTCAATATTCTTCTCCAAAAGCTTCATTCCCATCTCCGTCCTAGATACCCAGGTACGTACGTGGCTTGCTATGCTTCATCTTTTTGGCAATGTTCTCTCAAGTCTCCCGTCTCCCGTCTCTGTCCCGTCTCGAGCTCCCTTGATGGCCCGCTAGCTCCAACCCTAGCGCCCCTGGCGAGCTGCCTCAGTTGTTGGCTTCTCCTATTGCTGGTTGCTCTGCTCGTTGCTGTGGTCGTTGGTACTTGGTGCGTGCTCCTGCTCTGCTCTGCTCTGCTGTTGCTACCCCGCCCAAGGTTCGATTTGCTTCGCCAAGTTACCCCACCATCACCTTTTTCGGTTCGACCAAGGAACTCGTGCTGTCTCAGTGGAAAGACGAGCTTCTCCATCCGAGTCTGTTGAGGCAATAATCTCAAGAGCTTGATTGGGCACTGGCTTGAGTGATTTCCTCTCGTCATATTGATCTCCCATGCAACGAGAATTGAGCCACCCTGATCAATTCCACCCTTTTTTCTTCCCCCCTAAACAAAAACCTGCCCCTCCTTCACCCCGCCATCCAAACTTAAAGCTTCCACCTCTTTCTCTCCCCACCTTCTTTTGAAGCTTCCCACCTCCAAACTCATCACAACCAAAGCTTCATTTTTTTCTTGAAGCTTCACTGGGCATTCACACTTACTCCTTATTTTCTCCGTAGAATCCAGTCACACCACCCAAAATGGCCATCACCAAGATCCATGCCCGCTCTGTCTACGACTCCCGCGGTAACCCCACCGTCGAGGTCGACGTTGTCACCGAGAACGGTCTCCACCGCGCCATTGTTCCCTCTGGAGCTTCTACTGGTGCGTCGAGCCCTCTTCTCCTTGCGAAAACAACCCACTTACATCTGCTCTTCTCGAAACTGACAATCAACTTTGCAATGTGAATAGGCCAGCACGAGGCCTGCGAGCTTCGCGATGGCGACAAGTCCAAGTGGCTTGGCAAGGGTGTCACCAAGGCCGTCGAGAACGTCAACACCATCATCGGCCCTGCTCTGATCAAGGAGGGCATCGACGTCAAGGACCAGTCCAAGATTGACGAGTTCCTCATCAACCTTGATGGCACCCCCAACAAGACCAAGCTCGGTGCCAACGCCATCCTCGGTGTCAGCTTGGCTGTTGCCAAGGCTGGTGCTGCTGAGAAGGTAAGCTGCAGCCCAGACTCAACTTGAGCGCACACCTGTGGCAAGCCTTGGGTCAATTCGAGCTAACAGCGATGATAGGGCGTTCCTCTCTACGCTCACGTCTCCGACCTTGCCGGAACTAAGAAGCCTTACGTTCTCCCCGTCCCCTTCATGAACGTCCTCAACGGAGGGTAAGCAGGGTTGATTCATGCCATTGCCCACCTACCGTCTCGCTAACTCTCCCGCCTTAGTTCGCACGCCGGTGGCCGTCTCGCCATGCAAGAGTTCATGATTGTTCCCGAGTAAGCTTCATCTGTTTGCCATGTGTGGCAGTAGCACCCACCAATTCAACCCCCATTGCTGACACCTATGTAAAGTGAGGCTCCCACCTTCTCCGAGGCCATGCGCCAGGGCTCCGAGGTCTACCACGCTCTCAAGAGCCTCGCCAAGAAGAAGTACGGCCAGTCCGCCGGCAACGTCGGTGACGAGGGTGGTGTTGCTCCCGATATTCAGTCCGCCGAGGAGGCCCTCGACCTCATCTCCGACGCCATTGAGCAGGCCGGCTACACCGGCAAGATCAAGATCGCCATGGACGTTGCCTCGTCCGAGTTCTACAAGCCCGAGGAGAAGAAGTACGATCTCGACTTCAAGAACCCGGAGAGCGATCCTTCCAAGTGGCTCACCTATGAGCAGCTCGCCCAGCTCTACACTGACCTCAGCAAGAAGTACCCCATCGTCAGCATTGAGGACCCCTTCGCCGAGGATGATTGGGAGGCCTGGAGCTACTTCTACAAGACCACCGATCTCCAGATCGTCGCTGATGACTTGACCGTCACCAACCCTCTCCGCATCAAGAAGGCCATCGAGCTCAAGGCCTCCAACGGTCTCCTCCTCAAGGTCAACCAGATTGGTACTCTCACCGAGTCCATCCAGGCTGCCAAGGACTCCTACGCCGACGGCTGGGGTGTCATGGTCTCCCACCGATCCGGTGAGACCGAGGATGTCACCATTGCCGATATCGTCGTCGGTATCCGAGCTGGTGAGATCAAGACCGGTGCTCCCTGCCGATCTGAGCGTCTCGCCAAGCTCAACCAGCTTCTCCGAATCGAGGAGGAGCTCGGCGAGCACGCCGTCTATGCCGGAAAGAACTTCCGCAACTCTGTCAACTTGTAAGCTATCCGTCGCCACGGCGGGGGCTGTCTATGAGAACGAGAAAAGACGATTGCATTTCGTCGTTTAAAAAAAGAAAATAACGAAAGAAAACCCCCACGAATTGGGGACATGTTTAAGCCCGATTTTTTATTGGGAAAGGCGTCGGGACACCATGGACAGGGTCGTTTCGGGAAGGGCGAAAGTTAAATAGACTGACTATGCTCTCTATAATGATATCAACGAGTCCAGGTGAGGATAGGAGTGAGTGAAGCCACGGGAATATCTCGGGCACAGAATTGACAAGCAACCACATTACCTGCAAGCTTCTTGATTTGTCCGTTGACACTGTTCATGTTTATGTCTGTGAAGTTCCAATTAACACAACGGAGAATTAATTGGCCGATGGCATCTCTCACTACTATATTCAATCACGTGTCCACAGGGTCAATCCGACCCAGCCAATAGTTCGCGTAGGATCTCAACTATGCGTTGTCACGACAACGGAAATAAAAGTAAACGATAACACTAACAAAACTATTGATACCACCGCCTCTAGAGTAGACGCCGAAAGACTTCATACATGCACCAACGACAACAGCCCTCATTCTTATCTTTTTTCTAGATACCCGAGGCATAGGAGCCAGACTCATTTATCACCATGGCTGCCTCAGAAGACTTGATCAATTTCGACGTGATCGAGGGCCAGAAGGAGAACATCCAGGCTCTCCCCAGCGGGAGGTCCGCCAAGAAGCTGGCCGAGTTGTTTTCCCCTTCGCCCCTCCAGCAAATACCCACGCCCTCGGACCAGAGAACCATCCACGATCGCATCCGCGCAGAGTACGAAGAAGAAATCGCCAACCTAGCCGAGGCGGACGACCCGCTCGACGTGTTCGACCGATACGTGCGATGGACGGTCGACGCATTCCCCTCCGCGCAGGCGACGCCGCAGTCGCAGCTCCACACGCTCCTGGAGCGCGCCACCAAGACTTTTGCCAACTCACCACAATATAAGAACGATCCCCGGTACCTAAGGTTGTGGCTGCTCTACATTCAGCTCTTCTCCGACGCTCCCCGGGAGACCTTCATGTACCTCTCCCGTCACGCGATAGCCGAGACCCTCGCGTCATACTACGAAGCGTACGCCGGGTGGCTCGAAGGGGCCGGGCGATGGAACCAGGCCGAGGAAGTGTACAAGATGGGCATCGAGAGAGAGGCTCGGCCCGTTCAGAGGCTGCTGCGCAAGTTCAAGGAGTTTGAGGAGAGGCGCGCACAAACGCCCAGCGCCGACGATGCCCCGTCTTCTCCTGCTCTTCCCACCGTTCGACCTGCCCTTGCGGCCAAAGTAGACCCGTTCTCGTCGGCCTCGAGGCCGCTAGATCCCCAGGCACCGAGACCAAATAACGGGCTGGGCACATCGGCGAGGCCGGGGAGGGCTAAGCTCGCCGTCTTCTCCGACGCGGATGCGGCGCCGGCTGCGTTATCGTCCCGCGGCGCCGGCTCTAAGGGCTGGGAGAGCATTGGGTCGCTGGCGGAGAGGAAGAAGGAGAATACGATGGAACCAAAGCCGTGGGCGGGTGAGACGCTCAAGGCCGGCGGCAGCAAGAAGAGGGGACCAAAGTTGGAGGTGTTCAAGGATAAGGTATGATATGACATCAAACACAAAAAAATAACAAACTTCCCCCCCTTTGCACCCGCCCACATGTTGATGATCATAGGACTAATGACTGGATGTTTCTGGGGCTTCTGTTTTTATTGTGTATTGTAGTCTTTGCTTTCACAAATATCACACTTTGTTGTTCTGTCAAGCGAATACCAAGTGACCATGAACCCCAATACCGGAAAGAAGGAGCGCATCTTTGTCGACCTCGCGACGCTCTACCCTACCCCGAATGAGGCGGGTACGGAGCTCAGTTTCGAGGAGATCTGGGCGATGAACAAGGGCTGGCTGGACCCATCCTGGGAGGACGAACCGGTTATGGATGAGAATGCTTTTCATGGTGATGAAAATTCTCCTCACGTCTTCGGGGGGGCCGCGTCTCGTGTTGATACAATTAGCAGGGGTGTTGAGAAGCTGGCCATTCATAGGGATGCCGGGGTGTACGATGAGAACGGCGCTGTGATGGAGAAGCCCCGGGGCAGCAAGTCCAAGAAGATTAAGGTGATGGAGGTCAATGAGACGCAAATAAGTAAGCCGGAGGCCTGGGGAGAAGAAATGCATGGATAGGACTAACAATTCGCAGTCAAGGCAAAGCTGGATTCGCCATCAAGGCCGAAGCTCAAAAAGAGGGCAGCGGCCGAGCCCACCATGACCCTTCACACGAAAGCGGCGACGGATGACATTTACGACATATTCAACCAGCCTCTACCTAATCAACCGGAGAGCGAGGCTGGCGACAGTGACGACGACTACGAGACTGACGGCGACTATACCAGTGGTGCTGAAAGTACTGGCACGACGAGACAAATAGGAGATGAGTTTACCGAGGCGGGTTATATTACAGGCGATGTCACCGAGGATGTGACTACAGATGTCACCGGTGATGTTGACGCATCGACGGCTGATGAGACATCAGACGTCAAGAGCGTTAGCGAGTGGTCCGACTTTTCTACAAGAAGACACATCCCTAACCTCGACGAAGACCTCACAGGCGAGCCCGCCAATGAGGATGATGACGAGGTCTCTGACCTCATCGATACTAGTGATCCTGATCCTTCGGGACCAGTATCAGAAAGAACCGGCGAGGAGGAGGAGGACGAAGAGGAAGAGGAGCTAGGAGATGGTTTAGTGACACCGGTCGAAGACCATTCTCCCCCCATGGCGACGCGGACGACTTTCATCCCGATTCCACCGGAGGATTATGAGCCTCGCACTCGGCCCTATAGGGACCCGGCGGAGGTGGCTAATAATCGTCTCCCGTTCATGACCCCCATAACCGAGAGGACAGAGTCGTCGTTAGATATTCCGTCGCGTGACGAGCACTGCAAGACGCCCTGTCGACGCAACGAGGCTAGCATCATCGACGCCGCCCTAGACTCCTCCAGCGAAAGTGACTTCAGCAGCCCTTTAATCGACCTTCATGAAAATCACTCTACCCCCTCAAAGACTCCCCCGGCGGCGTCTCTGAAGCAGCAGATCGCAGCTGCGGCAGCCAAGGTCAAGATGGAGAAGGTCGTGCCTCGCAAGGGGCCCATCATTAAGGATCCTCAGTGTAATCCTGTTGATGACAGCATCCGTCTGGAGATCCTGGCTAATATCCAGCCGCCGCTGAGCTCGTATTCTGGCTTCTACGATCATAAGAATGAGAAGTACGAAAAGGGAAGCGAGATCCGGAGGTTTGCGAGGGCTATGGCCAAGGCCAACAAGAATAGCGGTGAAAAGACGACCCCGATCAGCGGTCCCGTCATTCACCTGCCTAATATCAAATCAGAATATACCATTAAGAAAGAGTTGGGTGCGGGGGCCTTTGCGCCTGTCTACCTCGTCGAGAACTCGGCGCCTAACGAAGGAGAAGGAGAAGAAGAAGGGGCTGATGGACATGTTGAGATGGGTAAAGGCGCCTTTGCCCTTAGCCACCGCGAGTCACAAGAAGCCCTCAAGATGGAAATGCCCCCATCAGCATGGGAGTTTTACATGACGCGCCTCGCGCATACGAGGCTCGGTGTGCAGGATCGCGCTGCGGCGTCCTTGACATACGCGCACGAGATGCACCTCTTCCAAGACGAGGGCTTCCTCGTCCTACCTTACCACCCACACGGCACGCTCCTAGACATCGTCAATTACTTTAGGACAGAGTCCTCGGGCGTCATGGACGAGCAACTCGCCATGTTCTTCACCATCGAGCTCCTCCGCACCGTCGAGGCCCTCCACGGGAAGAGCGTCCTCCACGGCGACCTCAAGCCCGACAACTGCCTCCTCCGCCTCGACGGCACCACATCCCCATCTACATCC
>SJVG01001090.1:0-11346 GCA_034774675.1 Scedosporium minutisporum
CCCCCCCACGCTCGTCAGCCCGGGGGCCATGAGCGTAGCGCCCGAGAGCACGAACCGCACGGCGCCCCTATCGATGCGTACGGAAGGAAACGCGTCCGGGTAGCGGTGGACGAGGCGGAGATGGGGCACGATGGGGCCGTGGGCGCCCTCGGGTTGGAAGAAGAGCGGGGTTGAGGCGTCGAGGGCGTAGAGGACTGCGCGGTCGGGGAGCTTGATGGCGGTTAGGTCGGATTTTTTGGGGAGGATGGTGTCGATGTGGGGGGTTAGGAGGGGAAAGGTGGTTAGGAGGGATTGGCGGAGGGAGCGTTGGACGGAGGATTTGAGCTTGGATTTGGTTCCGGGGGTGATGCTGGCAATGAAGAGAGGATCGTGGTTAGCCTTGAGGGATTGGTCTTTCAAGTGTGCTTTGTTGTTGATTTACTCTTTTTTGAACATGGTGGTGTAGTTTTGGTCTCGTCGGAGCGAGACAGATATCGTAGTTTTTTGTGTCTTGCTTGGATGTGGGAACTTCGGGCTAAGATGCGGAATCGGTTGGGTTCGGATCGCTCGGCGTTGGTAGAGATGGCCTGAAAACAGGATGAGGTCCTTTCGCGTTGCTTGAAGAAGGTGGTGATGTTTGATGAGGGAAGCTGCTGCTCAAGAGAGCAAACATTGAAGGCAGGAGTGCCCCGCAGTCAAAACCAGCAAAAAGTGGGCGCATGCGCAGGTACAAGGTACCTCGATGGCGGGGTAATTTTGAAGGTGAGAAGGAACGAGACACGGCCATGACACCACGAAGACATCGCGAAGCGAACATCGCTCTCCAGTCGGTTGTTGGGATATCAAAATTGGGGTAAAATCATATTCTATTTTTTATTCAGTAGTTCGTGTTTCGTGTAGGTATTGATCTCGAAACGACGGGCATCCTCCGTTCTTGTTCCCTCGCTTAACCATAGTGCACATACGCCACCGTCCCATCCTCCTTCACCTGCACATTCAACCTCTCAGGGCGGTAATCCTTCGTGACCATCTGTCCGGGCGTGATGACGCGGCACACCTCAGGCAGGTCTCTTTTGCAGAACATCTTTGGTTTTTAAGTTAGCAAGTTACTCTACTTTTCGTTTAGAATGGCAAAACACTAAAGGAAACACGGGGAGGTGGGCAGATCACAGGCTGCTGAAGGAGCACGACGCAAGAAAAGATTCAATTGATAGAGGAGATTGAGGTGACAAAGAATTAGACAGAAAAATCATACCGTCTCACTGGTCGTGTCTTCGGACAAGGTCTTGCCCACGAGTTTGCGCGTCCATTCCTCCATCTTGTCTGGCGCATTGGTCGTCTCGGGGGGCACGACGAGGGGCATCTTGAACTGCTAAAAATGGAGGGGTATGGTTTTCTGGCAGGGACCGCGGGAGGTCAATTGTAGGTAGACACAGGGTAGTCAGGAATAAAGCCAAACGAAAGTGAGGTCAAAGATTGAAAGAGGCAGATGAAAGGAAATCCAAGTCAATGTTCCCGGAGGAATTGGTTGAAACAAAATTCAGCACAGCCTTTGTTAGTCGAGCCTTCAAATCCAGAAACGCGGCATCTCCCGATGACGTCGTCTTTCTTGGCTGGCCGGAAACTGCCAAAAAGGCCAAGGAAGGAACAAAACACACGAGGCAAAATCCCGTGGAGAGCATAAATAATAGTCTACCCGATTCTCAACAGTTACGTAGTCCTCGCCCTCACATAAATTCACAAAATATTGCCATGACACCGCATATATGAACGGTGAATGGCTTCACAACAACTCCAGATTAGGCACTTAAAAAGACCATGATATTGTATATAACAACTATCGGCCCCCCTTGGTCCACATAATTATGATCAGGCCTCGTACATACTAGCAAATTCCGTCCAAGCAAACTTTCCTTTCCCTTTCCCTTGTCTTCCCTCAAAAAATCACTGCTGTGCTGATGTATTTGGATATCACTTCCGATGCTATGCTCCTGGGCTCCCTTAATAATAATACATGGGTTTGCCAGCGGCCCAATGCCACGGCGGAAAACTTTCTAATACCGGGAGTTGAAATACACGATGACAAGATAGAGGAAAAAGAAATCAAAGGAAAAAGAGGATGAGAAGGAAAACACCGGTGAAGAGGAAGGACAAAAAGAATAAGGAAAAGGAAGGGGGAAAGGTTGCTGTCCCTGGACGGAAGCGCCTCCGGTGTCCCTGCGCGCAAAAACGGGAAAGCCGGATCGCCATGAAGAAAAAAAGACTGTAGGTAATAAAAGAAAGCCCCAGATTCTCGAGGCAATATGGACAGCTCGAAAAAGAAAGAGGAACAAACGAAGAAATCGAGAGAGAAGTAAGGGGGCCGAGGTGGGGTGGACTGCCGTTTCGCCTAGACCGTTTAAGACCTAGTAGAGTGCAGGATGATGCATCACGGCAACTGTCTCCGTCTCATTGTGCTGTAGTGCCGCACCTACTCAATGACTCGCGTGACCCAACACATAAAATTATCATCGTCGCAAAGCTCCTCCATGGCATCTCGCGGGATCGTCAGGAGAACCTCATATTCATCCGAAGACTGACGCGCCGGCAAAATCAGCGTACCGCCCAAGTTCCAATGATCCTGCGAACGTCGCAGCGCGTCCGCCTTGACGATTCCGCCGCCGACACCCTTGGCACCGGGTCCCTCGCCGTAGAGGTCCCACTCGGTGTCGGCGCCAAAGTCACGCCAAGTATTGAAAGCGAGGTCCTGCGGAATTCGCGGGTCGATAAGTAGGCAGAGGCTTCGTGGATCGGGAGCTGCCTCGAAGAGCTCGACACGCTGGCGGACGAAGTCGTCGTCGATCTTGCGGATGGCCGCCTCGACCTTGCGCACGAGCTGGGCCCAGAACTTGGGCATCTCGCAAGCCAACTGGAGATCACCCCTGTCCACGCACGTCTGCGCCAGCGTGGCCGAGTTGCCGTAGTATGATTTGTTCTCATCGCGGAAAGCCCTGAGGCGCCAGTTGACCGGGTTCGTCATCCACGCGAGGCCGTCGCATTCCCAGCTTTCTTCCACGGCTTCGTAGTTCATTCGAGCATTCGCCGCGTGGGCCCAGAAGAGCGTCGCAAGGCAGACGTACGACGACGGCGGTCGATCGGAAGGCTCGTACTTCATGACAAGGTCCTTGAGCATCTGGATCTTGTCGCTCGTGAAGACGAAAATCTTGCCGTCCTTCCAATAATCGGACTCTTCCAGGCCTCCGGGTCGGAATGTAGGCTGGTTGGGGCCGTCCAACTCGAGCGACTCGACGTATTCGGGGCACTTTTCAAGCAGTTGATGAAAGGAAGGCGCCTTTTCGGAGCAGACCTCATCGTCTTGCTCCTTCTTGTTGTTCTTCTTCACAAAGTCGAGGCTTCTGTTACCGGGCACGGACACAGTCTCTCCGCGGGACTCCGCAGAAAACGCCTCGAGGAACTCCTTGAGGCACTCACCGTCGCCAAATCCATGGTGCAGAAATGTAGCGAGGAGCATCCCTCCGTCAATGAAGATGATACGGACCGCCGCCACAGGCACCTCGGATTTACTGCTCACAACAGCCCCCTGGTACGTAAACATATCGGCGCCGAGAAAGGCGCAGGCGGGGAACGACCTTTCCCGGAGCTCCTTATAGTCATCGATGAGGAAACTTTTTTTCCCATCCATGACCTCCAAGGGAATTTGGAAATCTGGCGACTCCCGAAGATAGATCCAGCCCCTGCGCTCTCCGAGGTGGAGCCGTCCTGCAAGATCCGGGCGAGAGCGGGACAGGTGTCTGAGCACATTTCCCAAATGGGAAACCACCTGGTCCTTCTTGGAGTTGTCCAGCTCAAAACAGAGTACCAGACGAATATGGAATCTTGAGCTTGCCTGATCCCACAAGGAGAGTGGCGTGCTGGTAGAAACGTCCTTCTTCTCAGCCATTGCACTAGTGGCCTATTGTTAGGGAAACACAAACTGTTAGCAACACCCACACTCTCTTTCCTTAATTCTGGTGAGACCAATAAGCCACTTACCTTCAACCTAGCTCGCTGCTTCAAGCGGGTTCTCGTGTGGGTGTGGGTGTGGGGAGTGATTCGATCTATTGGGAATACTGGCAAAGTGCCTGCAGTGTGATATATGCACAAGGATATGATTAGTCGCTTTTCCACCAGGTTTCCTTGCAACTTAGAAGGCTTGGCATGCTAATAATGTGTGAAGATAAATGATGTGCAACCTGCTTTGCATCAAGGAAAAGGGCCTTGTGCAGTAGGGTAGACTGGGGTGAAGGATTGGTGGAGAGGGGGCGAACAACCACATACCAGCCAAGGCTTCACCGAAAAGAGGGATGGAATGCTACTTTGGAAGAAAGAGGAAACAGCCTTACCTTGAATATGACTAGCAGGGCCTCTCTGCCGTTGATGGGTAAGTGCCGAAAGTGGAAGTGGAAGTGGACCATGCAGGTCAGCCTGGCCTTGTCCGGGTGTGGCTCGAAGTCGTATGTTGAGTTGCTCAGTGTGCGGTATGGCAAAAGAGCTGCCTGGATTGGGAGAAGATGATATGTAAGAAAAACTGTGCTTGTGATATGGATTAATGATTAATGGGGATTGGTGAGGATTGGTGAGGGAGGGAATGGGGTGTTCAGAGATGTGTGTGTGTGTGTGTGATGGTAGAGGAGGAAGCCCTTGAGCTGGCCTGTGAGGTCTATTTCAAGGGAGGCAGATCAAAGGAATAGGATAGGACCAGGATGGGGAGAATAGCTTGATGAGTGAATAGCTATTGTGAACAGGTAAGAAACAAACAAGGACCAAGACCCTATTCACTTACGCAAAGGAATCTCTTCTGGGAAAGAGCACCTCATTTTGAATGACGGCAATGGCAACCGAGGATTGTAAACATCAATGTGTAGAATAGACAATGGGTTTAGATCAGGGAGGTCCCTTTGTACGGGAAGGAGCGGAAGACCAGGTAAACACTCTCTCGGGTAGGGAGGTGGGAGCTAGCACAAGGCTCTTGGCAAGCTTGAAAGGGCGACGGCGACAAGGACGAGGCAAAGGGTGGTTTCCGAAGGAAACAAAAGAAAACGTATTGTGGTCAAGAACGGGGAATGTTGAAATAAAAAACCGAGAACAATGCCTCGGCGGGGAAGCCACAAGGCTGTTGGACCAACAACAAGATGGAGACTCCAGAAGAATACAAGGAGCTGAAAGCATCAATATGAACAATCCAGTCCAGGCAGATATCTGGCAGGTTTTTGGGAACGTGGAGCCGATAAGAGTATAGATCCAAGACTGTCAAGAACAAACGGCGGTGGAATGTTCAAGGCGAGCTTTTCAAGGCTGTTAGTCTCGTTTTATCATTTGTCCTCCGACCAGACCCGAATCCTACATGTAGGAAGCCGCGGCTAGATGGTCCGATGCGATGCCGTTGTTCTCGGCCAGACTCAGCTCATAAGTGGAAGAGAAGTTTCGGAGTGACGACTGTGACGAGGTCTACGTGTGGCCAAAAGATCCCACTTCCGTCGCACACACAACGAGGAAGGAAGGCGGTCATAGGTTGACCGTCACGAGATTTAGCCCGGGCTGGTGCAGTCGGCTCGGCCACAGGCGCAGCCGTAGTGGTTGTCTTTATGTCGTGCTTCTCTTTCTCGTACGCTGTTGTCGAGCTGACCGGCTTGCTGTTGTCCTTCTTTTTCTTTCTTTTTCTTTTCTTTTTCTAATTTTTTTTTCTGCTTTCCGGGAGGCGAACCGAGCGATGAGCAAAGTGAGACCACGCAGGAGTAAATGGAGAAATGAAAGGGACGGGGCAAAAGCAAGGCGAACCCGACGCAAAACATCAATACGTGTACCACTGCTCGCCTTATAGTCTACATGACCATTGGACGGAGAGAGTGAATACAAAAGCAGTAGACATAGCTATATCACCAGTCGCACATAGGAAGTATGGGGAGAAAGTATAAATATAGAGCGGCGGCCCATTGGGCAATCGGGGACGGTGGGACACGATGGGATAATGGAGGTGCCAGCAGACCGATCAACAGGTGTAATTGGGTTAGGTACTTGAGTACGAGGGAGGGGTGGTCAATAGGCACACTCGGGCCTTGCCCCTTGTCACTCGTTACGAGCAACCACCTATAAATAATAACTATAATGTGTCTGTGTCTGACTCAAGGCCACGCTTCGTGTCTTCTCGGGGGCGGTTTGTGCCCAACTCGGAATTCACGACAAGTTTTGGCCAGCTAATCATGGACAGAACCCGGATTATTTTGCGTCAGGGTACAGGTATGCTTGGCCCACGACCAATTAGGCCACTGCAAGAAGTGACATTGGCAGTGGCAGTGGCGGCGGTAAGTGGCAGTAGGAATCCGGGTGCTGGCAGGAGTGAAGCGCGGGAAGGGGATGTGCGACTAATACGGGTCGGTTGTAGCTGGGGCCTATGGTATGGGTTTTTATTTTTCCTTTTGGACCTGCCGGGCTGGAATCCAACCCTGGGGAGATAAGGGTCGATTCCCGATGAGCGGTGCAGCGGAAGGGGATTCGGTCCAGCTGGGCACGGAAGAGAGAAGTTGGAAATGGATCCAGCTGGATTTCTTCTTCGAGTCGGCTGATGCTCAGTTCATCCAATGTAAGGTCACCCTGGACGCCCACACAACACAATGCAAAACATGGAAGGCTATTTAGCGTAGGAATGATGGACGAAGGTGAAGAGGAAGGAGTGACAACTTGTTGGGGGGTGGGGTGGGATGAGCGAGGAAATAGTGGCAAGCAACGAAAGAAAGGGGGGTCAGTGAGAAAAAGCTTTCCTCTAGAGTTCTAGCTGTACAATAGGTTCAAACGCCAACAAGAAAAAGAAAAAGAAATGGAAAAAGGAAAAAAAGAAGAAGAAAAAAAAATTTGAAAGCAAGGTTGGCCGCCTGTCTGACCGGCAGTATGTACGTGGGGCCTTTAATAGATACATTCACGCATGTATAAAAGGCCGGGCCGGGCCGGTTACTTGTTCCCCCCGACTCTTGGCGTGGACTTAGAAGTGGGCTTTTCTCGAGGCATGGGTGGACCTACCTAAATGGCAGGATGACATACGACAGGGCGAACGTTATTATCGATGTCTTCCAAGATCGAGGCTTCTCTGTCTTAAGGTGTCTCATTGAGAGGCGGACGACTAATATTGGCCCGCCGGGTGAGTGGACCAGCCAGGAAGAGCGCCGCCTTGGATGCTAGAGAAATAAATTAACCAAGACCTGCCCCCCTTGTGGGCGGCGAGCAGCTGCATCGTCGGAGTTGAGGTACTTCCTGTGCGTACACTACACCGCCAGCACTAGACTGGTTGTGCTAGGATGCTTAGGCTCCCACAGTCCTCTACAACGTCAATTGAACAAAAAAAGGATGGGAAGGGGAAAACTCTGGAAAGAAGAGGGGCGACGAATAGAAGGCCGCGAAGGTAGCTAAGTCGGAAGTCGTTATAATATGCAGTGCGGTTGAAATTAGTGCAGTTCGCAGTGCATCGAGAACGGCATAAGGGGGTGGGGACGTGTGGATGTCAATGTCGGTCAGGAAAGTGGCTGGGTGGGAAAAGGATGTGCAGGTGAACGGGAGAAACACGGTGAGACGTGCTCCCTCAGCATGCCACTGCAGCATGGGAACCAGAATCAGGACGGCCGCCTGATTTTGGGCGGTATATGGGGTGCGACTGCTCATATCAGACAGCTCTCACCCTCATGCGCGGGGAAGCGGTGATGATGTCGTCGCCAGCAAATAATGTCTGGTCCTTTGCCCATCCCATCCTCGAGACGGGCCAGAAACCCGTGGTATTGGATCTGCTCCCCATTCCTATTCCTATTTCGCTAATCCCAACCTCAACCATAAACCCAACCTCCCCGGAAGCCCTGATCAATGAGAAAGGTTTCTTTTCCCCTTTCAAAAATAGCCAGCCAACCCAGCCCTAGCGCAAGCCGAGAGATCATGGCACATGGCACATGTACGAAGTAAAATCTCGAAGATTCGCACGCGCGGCATTGGTGGACAAGGTCAGGGCGGCGCTTCGTCCTCCATTGACAAGAAGTAGAATTAACTGGTCATATTCTCGATGCCGGCCGGGATGTCGGTTGCGACTCTGCTCAACTGACATGGCGGAAGCTTGTTGGCTGCCGAACTGGAGAGGGATTTGCAAGATTGTTCCCATTCAGGCTTTCCAGGGGGTGGACCGCGCACACACACCCCCTCCATCCGTATGTACCCACGCGTGGAAACGGCCATCCAGAACTCGGGCACCAATGCAAGATGCTGGAGGTCTTTCTAAATCCGGACCATATATCATCCTTTTTAGGCCTAGAACATTTGAGAAGAACAAGGTAGTCAGATATGATTTGAGATGTAGGCAAGATGACCGCCTCCGCCCACCGGGACTCACGGATTCTTGTCCCATGCTCTGACGTACTTCGCAAGGTGAGGATGTGATCAAGTCGGGTTGTGAGCGGGCTGTTGTCCTTGGCTTGCTTCCTTGCCGTCCATGTCTCGCCAACGTGTTGCACTGCGCATCAGTATCACATCGGGGAACGGTTGTACCAAGCACAAGCCACATCACGACACGGGTAGTGCTGGCGTCGGTGCTAGTTGCATGTCTCAATTTTTTGCATGATTCGGCCGGAACGGGATAATTGTATTAAAATAAAAGGAAAAAGAAGAGGAAGAGGGAAAAGCATATAGAGCTGGCGGGGATCGGCGAAGGAGCGGTTGTTGAGAATCAAGCTTTGCAACGAGTTGCTTTTTTGCCGCTTCTTTCCCTTTCGCCTCGGAGGGGACAAAAGCATGGTATCAAATAAGAAAAAAATTAAATGCCTATACTGCTGTTCCAAGGAGGGTGGGCGACAGCAGACCAACGATATCGAGCTCCTCGGTCTGATCCCTGGTGATGGTTGGACAAGGCTCGGAGATGCATCTTCGAGGCGACCGGAGAGAAAAAACCGTTGGCCAAGGAGCAAGTACACGGTTATCTCTCATCGCAGCTTCCTTGTCTGGGATACCAGTCATGCTGTTCTTGATGTCATCAGACTCCAGTCGATCCTTCCCTGCTTCCCTGCATCAATACCTCATCCTTGTTGGACTCGTACGGCGGTAACGTCACATGTCGTGGAACTTGAGGAACCAAATATTCCAGCCAACCGAGAGCCGAGTGGCAGGCCGGGGAGAGTTCTTCCTTCCCGGCTCGTATCAAACTGATGGTGCCTTGTTGTGTTCTGCCTTTCTCATCGAGATGTTTGGAAACTTGGAGCTTCCGTTTGTTCTATCACTGAGGTCATCACCAATTACTCATCCAGAGACCCGCCTTGACGTTTACAGCAAGTGGAGAAGCTCCTCCATTTAGCGTGGCGGTCAATCGTTGACCGCTGTCTGCAAATCCCATCGTCCAGATTTGTACAGTCATCAACAAGTACTTTGCCGCCCCTGATCCATTGTCAATTCTTCCTTCTCCGTGACACTCTCGCTCACTGACTTTGACATGTGCTTCGTACTTCGTACTACGAAGTACTCGTAAGTCTGTCCTCGATTGGAGAAGCAGCGACCACAAGCTCAACCAAAACCGTTTTGCTAGCTGCAACGCTTAGCCAGGAGCGAGCCAGCTATCATAGCCAATGGGAACATCCCAGAGACCAGACTTTCCCCACTGAGGCGGTGCACAATGCGCTTTCACCTGTATGTAAGATCTCAGCCTCAAGGCCAACCTGTGCAATCCTATTTTGGACCTTAACTTTCACCGTGGATCAAAATTGATCTTGCAAACAGCTGCATTTAAGGTTAAAGGTGCCTCAGGAGGCAAGATAGAAGTCGACCCGACTTGCACCACGTGGAGATACAGGAGGGCACGTGTGAGAAATAACGTGAGCTACAATTGGGGTTTACGTCGTAGAGCGAAGGCACGGAGGAGGAATTTAAAGTTCAACTTCGACAGGTCGCCCCTGACTAAGCCAGAAACAGGGGTCAAGGAAGGAGCAAGCCTCCATAATTAAGATCGTGGTGATCTCCAGTACCTTCGTACTCGTAAGCCCGAATTTAAGAGATCACTGACAGAACTTGTAAATGATATACCGTAATCGAGGGGATATGATGAAATATTAATAATGAAGAGTCTATTAATTTTTCTTTCTTAATTCCTAAATGCTAGAACCTGCTCAACGCTGCGAGGTGAGGGTGGACTGGGCTGGGCTGGGATGGAGTAAGCATTTTGGCCCAGAGTCCATGCAACTCGCCAGACCGTAGGCGCAAAGGACACCACCCTAGGTCTAGTCCACCTTTGGTCCTACCAATCTGGCAATCCCCCCAGTTGCATGCGCCTCACAGCCTGGTTCAGCTCCTCAGCCCCTTTCCGCTCCCGATTCAGAAAAATTGCCGGATCCAAAACGAGGCCTCATCTCATCCCTCCCTGAATCTATTTTACGTCTTCCGTGTTGTTTTGCTTCCTTTCGGCGATAGTCTCCTTGGTTTCTTTCCATTTCGTTTCTTCAGTTCGTTGCCTTCGCTTTTCGGTCTCTGGCGAGAACGAGATAGAATAACGGCCAAGACACAATTTCGCGAGCCGACTTTCCCACCCAACCTCGAGGAGAGGCCCCCTGAAAATCCCTGCAGCTCCCAGCATTCGACCAAAAAAGTCAATCCTTTAATCCAACCTTTCTCTCTCTTAAAACCTGGGACACGCCTCACGTCAATTCCCTCTCTTCATTTCTTTCTCTTTTCGACGCCGAAGGAAAGAAATACCGCCGATACGTATCGCGAACGATCGATTCTACGGTACCTGCCGATCGATTCTGCCACCAGCCGCCCCTAATACTTGGTGTTTGTGCTGCGACAACTGCACCGTAGTCTACTGAGCGATAATTGCGTTCCACGAAAAAAAGAGGGTCAAGATGCGTCTCTCAAAGTCCTCCGTCGCCTTCCTCCCCGTCGTCTCCGCTCTCTCCGAGCAAGCCGCCAAGTGCGTACGCGACCGTGCCGATGACCTCGCCCACGCTTCCAACTGCGGAGACGCCGCCGCTCTCAGCAGATGCCTGGTTTCCCTTTCCGAGGCCTCGATCCAGTCCGATATCGAGCAGTGTCTTCTAGACGCCGGCTGCGGGGCCGACGAGTCCGCCGTCGATGCCACTGCGTTCATCTACCTCTGTGACAACACTGTCAACTGGGCCGATGCGAAGGATCTCCGCAAGAGACAACGTGGGGGCAACACCAATAATAATAACGCCGACGAGGAGGCCGCGGCGGAACAAGACACCAACCCAAGCAACAACAATAACAGCAACAAGCCGAACAATAACGAGGATACCAACACCAAGGGCAACGCCAATACCAAGGCCAACACCCCAGCGGCCCAACCCTCTCCAACCC
>SJVG01001091.1:0-11328 GCA_034774675.1 Scedosporium minutisporum
AAGTTACCATGACGAGAACCCAGAGGGTGTAGTAGAGGAAGACGACAGAGGCAGCCACGAGCATGGCGAGGCCGACGAGTTTGTCGAGCTGGAAGGTTGGAGGGTTCCTCGTGTTAGCCTGAGGTCATTCTCAGCTCAGGGGTGGTTGTGGGTCTAGGGGGGGAGCTTGGTACCATTGTCGGTTGAGTTTATCTGGGAGGTGGAAATTCAGAATTGAAATTTGGTGAGTGTTGTGATGGCGATTCTGCAACTGTGGCTTTGAGGGAGTTCGGATGAAGTGTATGCTTGTGACTGGGAGGTCAGGTCAACCTGGCTTCATTCACGATGCTAGTGAAAGTCGAAGATACTTCGTCATTACGTGAGTGGACGCGACTCAATCTGCCAATTTCAAACTGACGTGTGGCACATTAATATTGACACCTGGTAACACCTGTTAGTTTCTCTGACAGGTGGCGGTTACTCGGCGACACGCCGACACCTTGACTAAGAATTGTTCTCTCTTGTTTGGTCACAAGTTGGTTGCACTCTGCCTGCATCGTGATTCCCAGCTAAAAATTCAAGGCGTCGCCACAAACGTCGCCTCCATCAACCTCCCTTTGCAAATCATTTCCTTTCCCCCCTGTTTTCCTCATTTCTCGATACACCCTCGATAGAAAAGTTCGACGATGGCATCTCCGGAGGTGCAGTCGCCTCGACCCCTTCGCGAGCGATCGCCACCGAACGAGGCACCTTCCCTCAAGCCACGCGATGATATCCGCCGCAATGGAGATAGGGATCGAGATCGTGAGGAGCGAGATCGCGACCGCGAACCGGATCGAAAGAGACGCCGCGATGACTGGGACCGCGAACGAGACCGTGACCGCAACCATGAGCGAGGTCGAGATCGAGGCGGCGATCGATACCGTCCCGCGACGTCCACCGCTCGGGACCGCTCGCCACCACCGCGCCAGAAACAAGAACGTGTCGTCGTTCAGCCGCTCGAAAGGACAGAGGAGGAGAAGCAAGCCATGCTAAAAGCCGAATACCAAAAGTTGATGGACATGCGCAGCGGAGGCACATACATCCCGCCCGCTCGGCTGCGCGCCCTACAGGATCAGATCCAGCAGGACACGAGCGCCGAGGGAGCGCGGCTGAAGCAGAAGCTGCACTGGGAGGCGCTGAAGAAGTCCATCACGGGCATCATCAACAAGGTCAACCTGGGAAACATCAAGTCGCTCGTGCCCGAGCTGTTCGAGGAGAACCTCGTGCGTGGTCGAGGAGCGTTTTGTCGTGCCATCATGAGGGCACAGGCTTCGAGTTTGAGCTTCACACCGATTTACGCGGCGCTTACGGCTGTTGTCAATTCTAAGATTCCGCTGGTGGGGGAGTTGTTGGCGAAGAGGCTTGTTGTGCAGTTCCGCAAGTCGTTCCGCCGGGATGATAAGAAGGTGTGTCTTGCGGCCACGACGTTCATTGCGCACCTCGTCAATTTCCAGGTCATACATGAGAATCTCGCGTTGCAGATGCTGCAGCTTCTGCTTCACAAGCCGACGGATGACTCGGTTGAGATTGCGGTGGGGTTCATGAAGGAGATTGGAGAGTTTTTGACGGATATGAAGCCCATGGCTGCGCGTGTCGTGTTTGACAAGTTCCGCGACGTTCTTCACGAAGGCGAGATCGACAAGAGGGTTCAGTACGCGGTTGAGGTCTTGTTCCAGATTCGCAAGGATAACTTTAAGGATAACCCGGCGATTCGCGAGGAGCTCGATCTTCTGGAGGAGGACGACATGATTACGCACTACGTCGAGCTAGACGGCGACCTGGACACGGAGGATTCCCTCAACATTTTCAAGTTCGATCCTGATTTTGAAAAATCCGAAGAGGCTTATAATCAGCTTAAGCGGGAGATCCTGGGTCTGGCGACCGACGACGAGGAAGAGTCTGGGGACGAAGACGAAGATGAGAGTTCCGAGGATGAAGAAGACGAAGAGCAAAAGGCGATGGAAATAAAGGACCAAAGCAACACGGACCTAGTCAATCTCCGAAGGACCATCTACCTTACGATCCAGTCCGCCATCTCCCCCGAGGAAGCCGTCCACAAGCTTATGAAGATTGTACTGCCCCCCGGCCAGGAACCCGAGCTACCTTCCATGATCGTTGAGTGCTGCAGCCAAGCGACCACGTACCAAAAGTTCTACGGTCTTATCGGCGAGAGGTTCGCGAAGCTCAACAGGCTGTGGAACGAGCTCTTCGAAGAACAGTTCAGAACGACCTACGACACAATTCACCGCTACGAGACGAACAGGCTGAGGAACGTCGCGCGGTTCTTCGGGCACATGTTCGCGTCGGACGCCATCGGCTGGCACTGCATGTCGGCCATCGTCATGACCGAGGACGCCACGACCTCGTCCTCGCGTATCTTTGTCAAGATTCTCTTCCAGGAGATCTCGGAGGCTCTCGGCATGAACAAGCTTGCTGAGCGGATGAAGGATCCCCTCTTGCAACCGAGCCTCGAGGGGCTGTTCCCCCACGACGAGCCACGAAATGTCAGGTTTTCGATCAATTACTTTACTAGTATCGGTATGGGCGTCCTCACGGAGGAGATGCGCGAGTTCCTGCAGAATATGCCCAAGCCTGCGCTTCCGGCGCCGCCCCGCGACGAGTCGGATTCGGAGTCGGTGTCGAGTTATACGTCGTATACCGAATCGTCGTACTCGTCTCGTTCTAGATCGCGGTCTCGGACGCCTGCACGCAGGAGGAGGGATTCTTTCCGCTCGGATAGCCGCGGCCGAAGCCCATCCCGCGACCGACGCTCCTCGATGTCAAGGTCGAGGTCTAGGTCGAGACCGTACAACCGCTCCGTGTCCCCTCGACGAGCACGCGGCTCCAGAGACAGCTCGTACGACTCTCGATCTGCTAGCCCCCCACCAAAGCGTGGCCGCCGCTACTCTGATGCGCGAGCCGACCCGCGGAGCCGCAGCCGCTCTGCGCCCCCTCCTCGGGCAAGGCGCCAGACCTCGTCCGTCCGCAGCAGCAGATCGCCTTCTCCGGACGCTCGTCGAAGGGACAGGCGCGACTCTCATTCGGCTAGCCCCTCGCCGGCTAGGCGAGACGGTCGACGGCGCTACGATAGTCGTTCTCCTAGCCGTTCGCCTTCGAGGTCTCCCGTGCGCCGCAGGTCCGCGTCGTACGATTCGCGATCTCCTAGTCCTCCGCGGGGAAGTCGACAGACTAAGAGGAGGGAAGATAGTGTTTCACCAGCGAGGCCTAATGCGAGGGGTCGGGGACGGGATCCGTCGTATTCGAGATCGCCGGAGAGGTCGGTTTCGAGGAGTCCGGGGAATGCGAAGAGGAGGAGGAGGTATAGTAGTTCGAGGTCGAGGAGCCCAGCGCCGCCTCCGACCAAGAGGGGGAGGAGGGATGAATAAGGGAGACTGTATGACTCTGGGAGGGTATAAAGGGAGTGGAGAGAAGAGGGAGCATTTATCCGAAGGCAGAAAGCGTCATTGTATAGATTGTTGAAAACGGGAGGCAGTGGAGGGCATTCATCATGTCGTAAGATAATAATAACCGTTGACAAAATTCGATTCGAGCGAATACCAAGTTCTACTGCGTTTGGCTGCGACAAGCACATATATTCATTCGGGTGTATTCGCTATGTGACGAAGATGTATCAAATCCCAAGTCTATCCACGCTTGCGGATGTCTATCCCACAACAGCTTCCTTCTGCGCCGGCACCTTCTGATCCCCCTCCGCCGCCTTGTCTTCCACCGCCGCATCCCCCGCTCCGTTCGTCTTCTCCACGGCATCGACCTCAACCCCCATGGCGGCCATGTTCTTCTTACTTAGCGTGATGCTCCCCTTCGCTAGCGCCTCCATCGGCAAAGGCCGAATAATAGGCTGGGCGATCCACCAGGGCCTCTTACACCTCCTAATTGCTGCCTCCGAGCTCTCAGCCTTGAGCTCTTCGTCTATTTCTGACCGCGCGTCCTCTCCGTTTTCCCCCTCTCCATCCACAACCTCGTTATCTTCTTTACCGTCATCACTCTTGCTCTTCTCGTACTCAAGGAGGCCAAAAGCAACTTTCCTCTCAACCATGAGCAAAACCTGTTCATAAGCCTCCAGATCCCCCTTCTTGCTCCGTGCCAACGCATCCCTTACATCCGTATGAACCGTCACCAAATGCCTCAGCAAATGAAACATGTGCGGCTGCATGGCCGAATAATTCCCATTCTGCACATAATCCTTCTTCTCCTTCTTCCTCTTCTTCCTCGCGGGTCCTTCCTCCCCTCCGTTCTCCTCCCGTTCGACAAGCCAACCCTCATCGTCGCCGGGCACGAAAAGCGGCCTCCGCGCCGGTGGCTCCACGCCCGCGACGTACCTATGCAGAATATCCAGATACCGCCTCATCACGCCATCAACCCTCCAACCACCCTTCCCGTCCCTTCCACGCCAGTACTCCCTCCCTCCCTCACCCTCGGCAGGAGGCTCCGCAAAAATGCCCGGATCGCTAAGATTTCCCTCAGCAGACATGACGCCATCGGCCCCCGTCGCCTCAATACACCTCTCCAAATCCTCATGCCGCAAAACATTCCCATTAGCAAAAAGCACCGTCTCAGCCGGCAAATTCTCCCTCAGGAACCGAATCACCTCCCAATCCGCCAACCCCGTCAAATGCCCCTTCTGCTCCCTACGCCGCCCATGAACGGTCAATATACTCGCGCCCGCCTCGACCACGTTGCGCGCGTACGCAAGCGTCGCCTCGCGCGTCTCGAGGATGCGTATCTTGGCCGTCACGGGCACGTCGAGGCCGTCGCGCAACGTCCGTATGAGCCGGAATATGAGGTCTTGGTCCTCTTGCAAGAAGCTGCCGTAGTGGCCCTTGCGCGCTATTCCTTGCGGGCAGCCGAGGTTGAGGTCTATGGCGTCGCAGTGGGGAGCGGCGAGGCGGGCGGCTTGGAGGAGCCAGGCGGGGTCGTTGGCGCAGAATTGGACGATAAGGGGGCGGTCGATGGAGGGGTTGCCGTCGAGGAAGGGGGAGGAGTCGGAAGATGTTGGGGAGGTGGCTTGGAAGTTTGTTCGTCGGTATTTTTCGTTTTCGGCGAAGAGGCGGGCGTGGAGCATTGGGGTGTAGGCTAATAAGGGGGGTTTCTGCGACGGGGAAAGGTATGATCTTGAGAGCATCCTCCACGCCTACAAGGAAAGATCTGTTAGGACCTCGGCCTCCGCCGAAGAATATAATGCGAAGCGCAGAAAAAAAAAAAGGGAGAGAAAAGAAATGTAAGGGTCACTCACAAACTCAGATTGATCAACCATAGGAGCCAGGATATACTTCGGACTTCCTATACTCTCATAAAAGGCCCTGCCGACCAACTTGGCCTTCTTCGGCAGCGCGCCATCGCCGCCCTTGCCCGCCATGCCGAACGGAAGGTATCGTCGCAAAGTAGCCGCCAGAGACTTGTAAAGTCTCAGCCCGGGACTTGTCGTAGCCACTGTCGCGGATTTCCTTTCTTTCCCACTCTCGCTAAGCCGTCCTTTTCGCGTCCGCAGGAAAGGGGGGGATGGCGTGTCGTAGGGAGGGTTATTTCGTGGAAAAAAAAAAAAAAGAAAAAAGAGTCGGGTGTCGTGCGGCGCCTCCGCTTAGAATCGATGGATGCACTAAGTTGGAGAGAAAGAAAAAATTTAGTGGACTTCTGCCTTGCGCTTTGGTACTACAAGGCTGAGATTAAAATTGCCTTCTATTGGCTGTGGCCCTTGTCTCCACAATTACCCTAGTTCAATATTTGGCAATGTGGGAAATGACGTCATAACATTTCGATACAACTTTGTCTATATCATCATTCCGTTGCACTCCATTGCTGCTGCTAACAATGGGTGTGCTGGGAACCTAATCCACCTGAGGACTTATGTTTGGTGTGTGAATTTCTTCATTAATGATTCAGCCTCCGCAAGTCATGTGCAATGTGTGCTACTACATTGTGCCAGTAATGCCATTTTCTGATTTAGAGAATTTTGGTCATGTATAAAGTGTACCCTCTCCCACTCATACTACGATCCAAGCCCAGAGAAACAACTATAAACAATCACAATTGCAATTCGCAGCCAAGATGGATGAGCACACTGCAAATGGAGCAATTCAACAATAACAACATACTCCAAAAACTGTCGTGGATTTTATAATGCAGGGCTCAGCCTTGCTCACAGTTACATTCCGCTGTGGGTGTCTTATATTCAATAAAACCCTCCAAAGACAATGATTCTTCAACCCCGATAAATTCAATATCAGTGGAGAGCATTTATACGATAGAAGCCCGGTACTATAAAATCGTAATCTACATGAAGAGAAAACTTGGTGCATCCCACGCCGCTCCCGCAGGACAACCAAGAAACACTTTCCGTCCAATAGATGATACAATCAATTGATCCCCTCTTCACATAAACTGCAGAACCACTCTACATGGCACACATACCCACGCACTTGGCCAAGGCCAACAAATATATCCATCAATTCGATTCTATATGACCACGGAGAACCGCGCCCATCCATGGGCATATAGAAACAGGGATGTATTATTCGCGAACCGCCGAACACCTCGTCGACGTAGCTTGTGACGAAGTCCCGTTGAAGAGCCTCTCCAAAAGCAAGTTTGTAAAAATACTTACACGTAATGCAGTTCTTCTTCAATTATCGTGCCGTTTTACCCTAGCTTCCATATACCATAATGCGTTTACGTCGGTATATTGGGATGTACTGCAGCGCTCACTCACTCATGGAACGAAGCGAGGGCCTTCGTCTCATTACCGCCCGGAGTGCCGCCGCTATCCCTCATCCCCGAGACACTTCAATTCTCACGATATGATAGCACAGCACAGCACTCAGATGTGACGAGATAGAAAAATGAGAGCGTGGAGTTTATCGAAAACCACTGACCCGACTGCCATGTTACTAGACCTGCTCTCTCAAAGAATATGTGCTAAAAAATTGTAGTTCCACAACCAATCCTAACCATCAAAACAGTCAAGTCGAAACAAAAAAGAACGCAAGCAAGGTATTCCCATCCCTTGACGAGTCCGCGGTTGGAAATTCTCACCCGTGTTGCTCTCTTTGCTCGACTCCGCTTCCAAGTCCCAGTCTCCCTCCTTTCAACATTGGGGGGATATTTCTCAATCCAGCGAGTCCCGTTAATGTCCTTCCTCTTCCATACTAGAACAAAATTGACAAAAAAGAGAAGGAAGAAGAAAACAGGTAATACTTGTTGCCAATCCGTGAAACGCAACCATTCGATCATCCAATGGCGTGATCTGCAACAAGTCGATCCAACAGCCAAACGAAAACCTGCTCCGGTGCGGACCCCAGTCAGCCCCTGTGCCTGTGCCTGTGTCCGGTGTGTGTTTCCGCATAATGGATGAGTCCGATCCCCGAATGCTAGCTCTATGCCTCCCTCTAGCAAAAAATGAGAAAGTGCAGCAGGATTCCCTTCGGCAATTCGATGGCTCTAGACCACAACCCTCTGAGAGCCAAAACGTGGCCAATGGCAGACCAAGGGGTAGAGAGAGAAAGGCAAAAAAACAAACAAAAAAAAATCAATAGACGCAAGAAGAATTGATGTCGAAGAAAATTATACGCAACGCCCTGACACCTAACAAATGCCGTTCCCAGACGCCCCGCGGAATGAAATGTTGCTCGAAATATGTGTCGGACGACATCCGCCGGTATTTTCTGTTTTGTGTGTATGTTGACGCGTCGAAGTCGAGTTGTATAGAAGCCCGCAGCAGAACGAACAGGAAAGAAGACAAATTAAGGCAAGGGCACCCTCTCTGAAAAGGAGAATTTGCCTCGCCATTGTAGCCGTTGCGGTCATTAGAAAAAGTGTGTGTAAATCTTCGAGTTTTCATGGACCTCCATTTCCTACAGGACAGTACACGTGCGTTAGATCAGGATCCAAAAGAAGAACTAGTGGCAACGTGAGAGAGAAGGGGCCCTACCATCTTAAACGAGTTCAACTCCTCCTTGATCTGCTGAGCAAGCATGGGGGTAAGTCGGTTGCAAGTGGCGATTTCGCCCCGGCGATCGTACTCCTGGCTTGGCCATGTATCGTAGAAAACGATACGGGGCGAGAAAGTCGCGCTCCTCTTCGTTGTACTTGATGGTGTGCCAGAGCCGCTCTTGCTGTCTTGTCGAAGCCTCAAGGCGCTAACAAAGTAGTCCTCGCTGCCGATAGCAACCGACTCGCTTCGTCGATGTCCGTGCATCGCCTCGTCGTTGGGTGTGCTCGGCGCACTCGAGTTGGGTGAGTCCGTGATGGGGGGGACACCAGGGAGATCTCCAAGACCGTCCCTTTCTCCCGGCCGCCCAGTAGGGGATGTGTTGCGTTCTGTAAAAGACCTAGAGTTAGTCCATATTCAAAAGGGAAGAAGTGGGGGAGGGATGAGGGAAAGGGTCATAAGTTTCTTACTCTTCAAAATGCCTTTCCTAACCGCTGCCAGCACTTCGGCACGCTCCCGGTCGCCACCCACGATGCTCTTGCGAGGGGCCGATCCGTCCGTTCCGGAGCTACCCGCCCGCTCAGAGACCATGCTTGGAGCCTTGGCCGCGTCGAGCGAGTTACGCTCCAGGCGCGGGAACCCAGTCCCGCCACCGGGTTGCGAATGAGGGTCGACATTAATATTTACTCGTTCCCGCTCTGCTTCAACCGTCACCATCGACACGGTCGTCTGACCAGCCTCGGGTGGCACGAGATTGTCAATGGCTGGCGCTCCGACAATTGATTTGGGCCTGAATAGTCCAACCAAAGATCGCGTGCCCTTCTTCATCCCTCGGCCCATCTTTCGAATCATAATCGAAGCCGATGAAGCCGTCGATGAAATTGACAGGTTGTCAGTCGATCCTGAGAACAGGCGTGTGCCGTAAATGCTGGTTCCTAGGCCTCCCTCCTCTTGCTTCTTAGCGATTCGAGCCTGCTCAGCATCATAAAGCTCGCCAGGCGTTGGCTCCTTGTGTAGTTTCGATGGTTCAAGCTTTTCATCTTCCGCTATCGACTCGATACCCGTAATCGACTTGAATTCGGCTGCGCTTCCGAACGAGAAAGCACGACGTAACCTGGATGTCTTGCTCCTCGACTTCATGTTAATGGCAGCCAGCCTTTTCGCCGCAGGGCTTTCGCCGTTGCTGACAGACGAGGGAGCCGCCGGCGCGGATTGCTTAGAGACGGAGGCCTGACCCTCATTGTTTGTTTCTTCGTTCGCCATGGATGCCGGCTGTGAGAGAGGTGACGAGGTATGAATTCGCTTTCCCCCATCAGGAGAAGGTCGTTTTAAGGTGTCTTGTCGAGCAGTGTCATCCGCATTCGAGTGGCTCGATGATGGGGGTCCGGTTGGAGAGGGTGTATTGCGGTTGGCAGATTGCTTGGTAAAATTATCCCTGTTAGCAACGTGGGTTGTTTTGTCTCTTTTCAATTTTCCCATTGCATTGACTCCTACAGGCAGTTTTGCCGGGCACGGCAGGTTGGCGCTCGCCAAAGTAGTTACCGGGGAAGGAAGGGGTAAAGGGGGAGATCCCGCTTGCATGGGGGAAGGCGAAGGAGCACAATCAAAGGGCCAAAGAAAAAAGCAAAGGAAAGAAAAAAACCACCACTCACCGAAGAGGGTCGAGAATGGCTACTACGGCTAGAAACAAGACTTTCCGAGCTATTATTTCGAATTTTTAGGGCATCGTTCGCGGGGTGTACAAGACGAAGGGTCTTGCTTGAATCCCCTGCCGCTGTTGTTGACGGGTCTACGCGACCCATTTCACTCGGCCGCTTGAACAATTGTGGGGTTAGCGGATTGGGGTAATCGGCAGAATCGAGCGTGTGCATGCTTCGCCGCCGCAACCTCTTGTCTTCCTTGGGCCGTTCTCGATACAGCTGTCCATCATCCGCAGGTGAGCCAGATGTCGTGCTCGGCCTGACTCCAGCTGGCAAGGAGTTTCTGTTGGCTACTGGTGGAAGAGCAGGCGGCGTGTACAGATGGCTAACAGCGCTCATTCCAGATCCCGATGGCGGTGCTGAGTTGTATGTGCGGGTGGGCTGATTGGCAGCAGATCGGCGATACCGTTCGGGAGACGGACGAACCGGGCTTGCCTGGGCAAAGGAAACTTGTGTGGATGTGCTCGCCATATAGGCCGACTGGGGGCGTGGAGTTGGAGTGATCAATCGCGGTTGGGGAATGGACAGGTCGTCCCGAGAGCCCGTCATCCCCACACCCATCGTGGTGTTGGAAGACGCGGGGGGAGTAGGCTTCGCCGCCCCAGTGCTCGGCTCACTAACTCGCAACGTGGAAAGATTCGACCCCAAAGATCTTGTGGCCCCGGATTGCTGCTGCCATTGCCCTGTAACGTTAAGACTCGGCGTGCTAGTGAATGCGTATGGCTTGATGGGCCCCGAGTTCCGGTATGTGGTCATACCACCAGGGCCACCATGAACGCTATTACGGTGAGGCTGTGCCATGGAGAATTGCGGTGCTGATGATGACTGTAAGTTCGAAGCAGAGGAAGGTCGTGCCTGGAGCATGGTGGCTGTTGCAGACTGCTGATGGTAGGTCTGAACCAAGGCAGCCATTTCCACGTCGGAAAGGGGGAGCAGGGAGGATCGATCGACACCGAGTCGTAGAGAGAATCGAGTTCGTCACCGTCTATGAACAATACAATCAACGCCCGAGAATGAAGGAAAAACGAAGAACGCGGTCTACGGTCGTGAGTCTACTTTTTCTGGTCTGCAGTGAGAGATATTAGCACCAAAGCCCACATGCATAACGCCGAATGCAAAAGAATCCCACAGGGTTCAAGTCATCACAACGAACGAGACGAGAGAAGGCTCTGGGCTTCCAGTGGTTACCTTTGAAGAGAAAGAGGGCCTGCCGAATGATACGCAGATATCAAGCCACTGAAATTGACCCAAAATATCCTTCCGAAAACGCGCTCGAAGGGAGAGAGAGGTCGGCAAGTCCAAGGATTCCAAATTGAAGAAAAACCAAGTTGCTTGTTTCGGATCTTCCAATATTACCACCAGCGTTTTCGATCGGGCTCCCAAGACAAAGTTTGCAGGCAAATAAACGGCGGAGAGACCAGGCGTCCTTCGAGACACTCTGATTCTAGTATTAATTGTTGGATATCATGGGACACGACGGGGGGGGGGAGAGGGGAGAGGGGGGGGAGGAAGGGAGAGAGGGGGGAAGGGGGAGGGATCTTGGCAGTGGCCGCGAATCCGAGGTCTGTAGGAGATCCATCATAGGTTAGCGACCTGATCGCATGAAGTAGAGAGACACGTAGGGACAATATTAGAGCCTCATTCTAACTTTTTACCGAGTCG